>CAIGRP010132310.1:0-24499 GCA_903798385.1 Fraxinus cuspidata
AAAAAGTGGGAATTGAAATTTATTTTCCTTTCCTTGGAAAATTGGGCCATTCATACAGGGCCTTGGAGGATTCCTTCTGATTTCCAACTACATGCAATTGCCTATTTTTTGTCAACTTTTAAGTATGTGGTAAAAACCTCATCATTTTAACTTTATATCTGATAGATCATAATCTCTTGCAGTATTGTCTTAGGCTTCAATGCCTTATGGAATAAATGAATGCTTTTTCCTGTCAATAGGAATTCAATCTACGAAATATTTGAAGCCTTATTTTTTTGTTTTGCTTGTAGCACTAATATTGGAAAGTTGTCACTTGATGTCACAAAAACATGTTCTGTTATTTGGTGGCATCAACATGTGGGATGTTTCAAGCCACCAACAAAATGTTGCTCGAGCAAATTACATGTGTTTATGATCTGTTGATATTATTTTTACTGTTATCAGTTTTGCTTGGAACCCTGTATAGATAGATATTCATCATGCCTCAAGGTTTATTGATATAATTTTCACTGTTCTTATTTTTCCTTCTAAGTTCTAATGCTATCTAGATAATCATCATCATGGGTTTTGAATTGCATAAACGTACTTTCGTCTGGCTACGCAACCTGTGAATTACTCGTAAGTGCTTGTTGATGGGCTAGGATTACTTAAATGACAAAATCTTTAGAAACTTCGTCGGCACTTCAAGTTGAAGTTGTGGCTAGTCCCTGGAGGACTCTGAACCAAGTGGGAATCGTACTGTACTTCATAATAAATAGGATTTTAGTTTCTTCATTCCTTAATACGATTTCAAAAGTTTTTTGAACTCCTAGTTGTAGCAGTTTCTTCTATATAAAAATTGTTAGGTTTTTTATATAATTGACAAGTCTGTGAACAAAATGGACTAAATTTAATGTGTTGTAAAAGTCAAGGAGTAAGTTGCAATTGTTATAAATTGAGTTGTATTATTCTAAGGTTCGAGAATGGAAAAGAAGGAAAAATGGCGCTACAATTTCTCTAGACTGTCGTTATGACTTGGCTCGAGCGGCAAAAACAAGAATATTGTCGCTAGCATATCGCCAGGACTTCGCTCGAACAACACACCGTCGCTCGCTTGTCGCCCAACTTTTGCTCGAGCGAAAGGGTTATCCGAATAATTTTAATTTACGTTTTTAAGGCTTTATATCCGGCTCATTCATTCTTTAACCTATAATATAAACACAACAACGCCTTTGAACTATTTTTTCTTAAGGTTCAACATTGATAAAACATTGATTACTCCGTATTCTCTCCATCCATAGCTATCAACCTTCATTGATAGTTTTGTCATTGGCATTGAAAACATCAAAACCATTTAATCTAAATTGCTACTTCCTGCACATCTGTTAGAGTGCTGAAAATCAAGGGAATATGACCGAAGTTCTAGTTGTTGGAAAACGCGGAGTTCTTCGTTGATCCAATGGAGATAGACAAATTCATAAAGTTGGGAGTTGGTGTATGAGCACGCAATCCAAGAAGGCTTTGAAAACTGCAGCTGAAAGTTGGTGCAAAAGCACGCAATTCAGGAAAGTTGTGGGAATTGCAGTCGGTAGGTCAGAAAGTACTAGTGGTAGTCGTATCTGGCGGACTGTAAGTTCAAAATTCGTTTATAGTGGGTTTTTGACTAGCAAAGTGCCGAAGTTTTTACCCAGTTATGGTTTTTCTGTGATCATTCCTGGTGTTTATTTATTGCTTTCATATAACTGCGTTATTTCAATATAGGAAAACTGGACTCTTTGATTAATCATCTAGAGATGATTAATAGTGACTTGTTGCTAGTTAATTATTAAGTTTTAATTCCATATAATCACCTATCACCACCTCTATGTGTAGTTTGGGTCGAACCTCGTAATTTCAAAAATGAACATATTGTGATCTCTCTACTAGTCTCTAGATACAGAAAAGTTTAAGAGTTGGCGTGCGGCATTGTCTTGTTCAACTTTTAAGCATCTAAAATGTGGGTATAATATGGTTATTGCTGACCCCATCATTGGATCATAGGAGCAAAGAGTTGTGGGCCAAAATCAAGATGACCCTGCTTGTCTGCCTATTTTAAGGAGCATCTCCGCATGTGACGCGCCTTCAAGAGAGTCGCGCTCTTATTCTTCGTCGTTATTTCTTCCATGTACTGTACGTGTACGTTTCCCTGCCTGTCAAAGGGAGTGTTTTATAATTCAGAACAATTTCTTGCAGATGAAACCTGCTCATGAAGCATAGAAATGGATTGTCGTGCGTCGCTTGCTGACATTACTTTTCTATTTGTTCTTGACATGTTTTAGCATTCAAACTTCGAGTATTGATCTTTTGTGCCATAGAATGGTAGGCGTATAGTTACAATTTTCTTGATCACACAATTAAGTTTTACGAGACAAAATATTTGTAAATTTGCAACAAAATAATTAGGTAAATAATTTTGTCAGTAATTTAGAACCCTAGTTAAGGAACATGAAATTCCAAATGACACCTCTTGCATTGTTCTATAGTTCCAGATTCCACTAAATGTGAGATAAAAAAATAGAAAAAAACGATCAAATGTGAGAACATTTAGATAAATATCACAAAGGTTGGGATAGAAGTGCAAAAAGGTGTAAAGGTTGAGGTGGAAGCCTCCCAAAAAAAAAAAAATTCGATTTATTACCACAAAAATTAAGTCCCCAATCTTTACACTATCTTCGAAAAAGCCCCTCAACTTTAAATCAGACTTCATTAGTCCCTTTCTTTAATTCACGAACCACATTAGTCCAAATAAAGAATTTCATTTAAAATTATTAATGGATGTCCTACATAGACGACGGATTGATAACAAGATGTTTTGACACCCAATACGCCATGAAGGATAAACCACGCCATTCTTCTAAAGTTCTTTCATGTTTCAAGTACCAAAAAAAAAGCATATTTTCCTTATAGTGGTTTGGTTTTATCATTACGCATCACAGTAACATTATATGGAATGCCACATCATCTTTTTGCTATTCACGTATGTTGTCCATTAGTAACTTTGGATGAAATTATTTTGTAGGATAACAAGATTCGCGGTTTAAATTTAAGAGACTAACAAAGTTTGAGGTTCTCCGCACAGTGGAAAGTACGGGGATCATTCAGGTTATTTATCCATTAATTAACTTGCATATATACTTAGCCCCGTGTTTGATTTAAATAAACATTAAATTTTAATCAATTTTGATAAAGGTTGGTGGGATGTGTGATTAAAAATAGGTTTAATCGCACAAAATGTCCCTACATTTGGCATGTAGTATGCAAAATGTCCCCACGTTTCAATTTTTTGTATTTTCACTCATATTTCAACGTTTCATTGCGGAAAACGTCATTTTCACCTATTTTTAACGTAAAATGACCAATATACCCTCCTATATAAATAAAACAAAAAATAAAAGAAAAGAAAAATAAAGAATAAATTGCAATCTTATTCCTAAATTTTTACTATTTCAACATTTTATTGCGAAAAACGTCATTTTCACCTATTTTTAACGTAGAATGACTAATATACCCTCTTATATAAATAAAAAAAAAAAGAAAAGAAAAATAAAGAATAAATTGCAATCTTACTCCTAAACTTTTAAAAAAATGCAAATGAGTCCAAATTTTATGAAAATATTAAAAATAAAAAAAAACTCCATTTTTCTCACTCTCCCACCACATTCCCGTCCGGCAACTTCCGACCACCAAGACCGCCAGATATTGGTGCCTTACAAAGCCCTTCCTTCCCTTTTCAATTACCACCAAACACCCGTCCATTACAACTCCAGAATCAGAAGAAATCAACACTAAGAAAAAACTAAATTTTTCGCACAGCGCCTGAACTTTATCCATAAATTAAGTGAGTTTGATGTGCAATTGAGCTTGACCCATAGGTGGGTTGGGTGCGCCAGAGGTAGAGGAAGGTTCCTTAGGTGGTCCGCGACCATGGGTTGGCTGAACGGAATTGGAATCGTCATTGTTCAAACTATTTTGCGCGACAGTCGCGACAACGTAACTTCTGAACCAAATTTGGTCTGTTGTGAGACTTTTTGCATAAATTGTAAACATGGCTGGAGTCGTTTGGCCATGGGTAACAAGCCGGTGGTGGTCCGCGATCATGTTGTTTCATGCAACAAAGTTTGAATGCTGATTTCTTCTGATTTTGAAGTTGTAATGAATGAGTATTTGGTAGTAATTGAAAAGGGAAGGAATGGCTTTGTAATGGCACCAATATCCGACGGTCTTGGTAGTCGGAAGTTGCCGGACGGGAATGTGGTGGGAAAGGGAGAAAAATGGAGTTTTTTTTTTTATTTTTAATATTTTCATAAATTTTGGACTTATTTGCATTTTTTAAAAAATTTAGGAGTAAGATTGTAATTTATTCTTTATTTTTTTTTTATTTTCTTTTTTTTAAGGGTATATTGGTCATTTTACGTTAAAAATATGTGAAAATGGCGTTTTTCGCAATGAAACGTTGAAATAGATGTGAAAATGTAAAAAATTGAAATGTAAGGACGTTTTGCACACTACATGACAAACGTATGTACGTTTTGTGCGATTAAGCCATTAAAAATATATGTCCTTATGAACATGTTGTAAAAATTAATTATTAATTTTTTTACTTAAATTTTTTAACTGAATGAAACAGAAGCTTAATTGTACTCTACAGCTCATGCCCCAAACAACTTGAAATGCATTTCCCTACAAGCAAACTTGCAGCTGCAGCCGTTGATTAAAGATGAACGAGGCTACGATTGAACAAAAACATGCTCTGATCTGATCTGATCTGATCTATAAAGATTTATGAAGTAGGAATCTCTCGAACCCCCATTTCCCAGTAATCTCATTTTATTATTATTTGATATTATTTTAGGTCAATATGTGACGCAGCACGAAATAAAGAATTCAACTGAAAACCTTAGGAGCACAATTTTTGAAATTCACCAAATTATAAAGAAAACTTACAAAATTTTATTAATGTAAGATGATGAAAAACGATGAATTAATCATTTATTTATAAGGATTTATAAGAAAATCTAGTTAAAACAAACTAAAATTGAAATGAATTCAAAATAAACTAAATGACAAAAAATAGCATTAAAACTTTAAATGTAGTTTTCTAATCAGAAACAAATTTGGACGGTCAAAATTCATCATATGTCAAGGAGAAGAAATAAGTTTTACTCGTCTTGTCGTTCTCTTCTCGAAATGGTATTATGGTTCCAAATCGAAGTTTGGCTGTCGTACTTGCACGATTACTTTTTTTTTCCTTTTCAATCTAATTCTTTTTTCAATCCATAAATCATATGTTCTACGTCAATATGCCTATGAAATTTCAATGATTTATTTTTCTAATTTTGTGGAAGCTATGAAAACTTTGAAAGAGGCTCCAAATCTTTATCCATTTGGAAATTTAATATTTCATTTATTCCAACCAAATATCCCCAATTCGCTATTATTAGACATTTCTATCTTTTCGGAAGGAAAAAAAAAAAAAAAGAAATTAGAAAAGAGAGGACCAAAGACGGCTTTATCAGTCAAGCCTCAATCTAATCATCGAACTGGAGAGTTGAGGGAGAGAAATTGTGAGTTTCGAGACAAAAGGCTCGGCACAATCCCCGGTAACAACTTACTCTCTTGTTTGTACATATTCATACGCTTGTACATACGTGTGTAAATCCCTAGTCTGTTTGGATTATTACTGATCTTTATCTTCCAGTCCAGGTGAATTCAATTATGGCTTTTCTAGTCATTTTATCCTTGATTACTATTTTTGGTTTCTTCGTTTTTATGTTTGGAATGGGAAAAAGATGAGGTCTTTTAGTTGAACGAGATTATTCTTTGTTGTTTTGTGCTTGGCTTGCTTGTTGGAATCTCTCATGACCTTCGCTTAATTCTTGTAAAGAAAAAATGGCCGGAAAGAAACGGTTATGTATCCACAGAGTCGGGATAGTTGATGAATTATGGTCAGATGTCAATTAGATTATGGAAAATTATTGCCGTAGCTTGTGTAAACGTTATTTTATATTTTGTAGTGCTATTTGAGCTTTTAATAGCTGGTTAAGATATTATAGAATTGATTGGCTGAATAATTGTTAATTGGAAGGGATTAATTATGAAATTATTATATTAGCACGTAAGATTATGCATATCAGACTTGTTAGGACACTGTATGTAAATATGACATGAAGTCTTTGAACTCCAATTGGTTTATCAACTGATGCGCTTTCGTAGTTCGACGAGAGGCCAAAAGATGAAAAAAACAGTTGTTTGTGATTGAATCTGAATGATTGCTTAATATTGAGTAGATGGCATTGCATAGCCTACTATAAACTATTGGGCTCCATGTGTAACCTTCTTAGATATAGAGAGTTCGACATGATATGAACACTGCAAGTAAGCAATGTAATCTTGTTTGTCTGCTCTTTGTAAGTTGATGACTGTTTCGGTTTTGATCTCTCTTGTTTTTCTTCACACTTTTGGTCTGGGAATTCTCTTCCTACGGTAGATCAATAACTTGACTACTAGATCATAAGGCTCCTCAAACCAAGATTAAACAAGTTTTAAAGGCCTTAATGTAAATAAGTTAAGCTCTCCATAACCGTAAGTGTGAAAAGGAACTCAATTATAAGGGCATTACATTATCCTGACTAACATTATTTAGGAGTTGGCATCTGATAACAATGATTAAACATTATTCACGCATATCATGCACTTGATGTAACACTCCTTGTGTGCCTGGGTCCTGGGCATATTATTGGCTTGCATGAATTGAATCAGTTGATATCTTGACTTTCAGGTTAACTAAGATAAAATATGACTTCACTGGATGTCGCCAGAACAGAGCTTGCTCTTGTGGTTTTGTATCTGAACAAAGCTGAAGCCAGGGACAAGATATGCAGGGCAATCCAGTATGGTTCAAAATTCTTGAGTAATGGAGAGCCTGGCACAGCCCAAAATGTTGACAAATCAACTAGTTTGGCTCGTAAAGTTTTTCGTTTGTTCAAGGTATTGCATATTTTAACACTTATTGTGATTTTTGAGAACAACGCATACTTATATAGTTTTCAGGCCATTCATCTTTTTTCCTTTTACTCCAAAAGGCTGTTTTCACGTGTATTTGTGTCCTCTTTTATGTTCTTGACCGAACTCTACTATTCCTTAATGTTACAGTTTGTCAATGATCTTCATGCACTTATTAATCCAACTGCTCCTGGAACTCCACTTCCGCTGGTTTTGTTGGGAAAGGTATCTAGTCCTGAAGCATGGGTTTGACCTAATATGTTGTTACATCTAACATCCATTATTGGTATTTTTCCAGTCTAAAAATGCTCTGCTGTCCACTTTCTTGTTTCTGGATCAAGTTGTGTGGCTTGGCAGGACAGGCATATATAAGGTATAGCTGGGACTTCTCTTCTCGGGTCTGATAGTTGGGAAATTGAATTTTGTAATAGATGAATAAGGGAAGTGACTTCATATTTTTCTTATGCAGAACAAAGAACATACAGAACTAATTGGAAGGATATCTCTTTTCTGTTGGATGGGTTCTTCAATCTGTACCACCCTGGTTGAGGTAGGTTGCCGGTCTTTCTCCTCCAGTTTTTTGTCTTTAACGTGATGTTGATGTTAATCAATTTATAAAACAAGGGATATGTTATCTGTGATTTCTTATTTTTCACTTCAGATTGGGGAAATTGGAAGGCTCTCAGCATCAATGAAGAAGTTAGAGAAGGAACTTAAGAATACTAATAAATATAAGGTTTGCTTGTTTTGAGACCTGCTAAACTAATTTGACCATTTTTAACCTTAATTTCTTGTTGATGAGACATTCCCTTTTGTGCATCTGCCTTTTCTTTTGGTCGATTCTTTATTGCAGAATGAGCAATATCGCAGCAAGCTGCAAAAATCAAACGAGAGATCTTTAGCCCTGGTTAAATCAGCCATAGATATAGTGGTTGCAGTTGGCTTGCTTCAACTGGCACCCAAGAAAGTCAATCCTCGTGTAACAGGTGCCTTCGGATTTGCTAGCTCTGTCATCTCTTGCTACCAGGTATGTCCTTCTTTGCCGAATGACTTGTAGTGTTTTCCGCTTTATATTTATCACATTGCAGCATTAATACTTACATGTCAACAATCACAAAGAGAACATCATTTTCTTGCGAGTTATGCTACATGTACAACGTTATGTTACAAAGTTGGTTGTCAAAATAACATCTACACCAATCATTTTAATTTTTAAAATCATTTGAAATCAACGGTCTGAATTTTGCCAACACACTTTGTAACCCAACTTTTGTAACTCAACTTTGTATAAATAACTTTATTCTTTTCTTGCGCAAAAGCTTTGAATATGGACATAGAAAGTTCTTTTTTGGGACTTCGAGGATTGGGAAAACTACACATGCTGATTTAAGTCATTGTTCACCAAGATTAAAGAGCGCATATGACCAAGGATTAGCCTGGGGCATTGAGTACTTCTTGTTACTTATCAAACAGCTATTTTAATGTAGAAAAGTTGAGGCATTGTGTTTATTGTATGGGATGGTTTCAATATCTACCTTGCTAAATTTATGGTTGTCCAAGGTCTCCTAATGAAAATGCTTTATTCGTGTTTGGCAGTTGCTTCCATCACGACAGAAGGCAAAGGCACCATGAACGAGGGCTCTTCAAGCCTTAGCGTCGCTGGAACAATAACTATTTATACTGCAAGTTGTATGATTTCAAAGAATACCTCGTGTCATTTGTCATTTTGTTTGCTAGGTTATAATAATACGCTCAGTATCCCATTTTAGGTCTCGTGTTAAACTTAAACAATGACCAGGCTGCTGTTTATTTATTGGCATGCAAAGACGAGTAAATCTGCATCACATACTGATATTTGCATAATTAATGTCCACATAGGTGCCTTTCCGTTCCAGTACTTTGCGTCTAGTCCAGGTTTTTGGACCATATGCAGCTGCGTCTCGAATTTGAGCTCATTCCTAGCTCATGTTTCGATTTATTTCCCAGCTTTTTTTTGAGTGAGCACTACTCAAAATATCAAGCACAAGCAACGCTTATTCACAATTTCTGGTTACATATAATGGAAAGAAGTTTTCTCAACCCAATCGCTACCAAGCACATCAGCACGTACTGAGTAAAATGCGTTAGTAGATTAACCGCCGACTGTAAATATCATGGAAGAGCATCGATATTTTGTCAAGTTAGATGGGTATTTATCCAGTCAATACAGATGTAACTCTATTGCAGAATGAGATATTCATCCAACTAATTATCTTCATCATTCCATGCAAATGGATGATCAGGGATAATCTGTCTGTGACAAATTCTCCAGTTGACGAACGTGCTCCCAGTGTCTCTTCTTCTGGTTCAACTGTATCTGTCTCCTCTTCATGAGAAAACCTTTTCATAATAGAACTGAAAGCCTCGGGATTATATTTCAGTTGCAACTGTCCAGATTCTTTGAGGGTCTGTAGTTCGAATCCAGGACTCAGGGGACGTCCCAGAACCCGAACATAACACACGCTGCAGCATGCAAATGATATAGCAATTAGATCCAATGGTAGCCTCCAATTTTCATTATATATAGTATACTTAAAACATGTACATAAACATGAGCACTTAACCATATTCTTTGAAGACCAATTAGAAACAGATTTTGCAACTCAGGCATGTATATTTATGCCCCCCACCCCCTCTCCTCCTCTCCCTGTTCAAATTCACCAAGCAATTATCTCTATAACTACTGCTTTATCATGATCTCAGAAAGAAGAATAATCGAACAAAATCTTAACAATTAATAAATCCCAATTCAGATAAAAGAGAAAAAAAATGGAGTGGATGATGAGGACTCACCATATATAGAATAATCCATCGATTTCTTCTCTCTGAGCCCTCCCCAACGGTTCGATCTGCAAACATCCACCAACGCAAAGAACAGGTTCTGGTAACTTGAATTTCTGCAAGTGATTTTCCTGTTTGCAGAGGAAGAGTTATTCAAGCATGAGTCGTGTAGAATAAGCAATAAACTATGGTTTCTCTCTTAATGCATCCAAAGTTAAGGAAATGGTCACCATGAAGTTGAAAAAAAGAAGAAATCAAATTACATGTTAAGTAGGATTATTAAGTTAAGCATAAACAATAAAATCTGTGACAGAAGTAATCTTCATCCATACAAGAATGTCAACAAAAACTTGGACTTATATTAGAAAATCACAAGGTTCTGGCCACTCCGGATTATCAAAGTTCTTAGCAATTCGTTTGAGTAACAATATAACATGCCAATGGTTAAACCTCCAACATCATTTTCCCTGGGGAAGTCAACCCAAACAACAATAACTAAAGTCTAATTCCCAATAAATTTGAAAATAGCCACATGAATCCTTTTCCACCGCTCAATTTAGCTCAATGCCCTCAACGAGTTGTTTACAAGGACTCATGTCATAAGATGTGACAGTTTTAAGTTGATTGTCACCCGGACAGAAACTAATATGCAGACCCAATGAGAGTGAAAAGAACAAATAAAATATAACACGAGCATAATTACCGAAAACTCGCATATATCTACTTCAAAAGGTCACCTGTGTCATAGGGAACTCTGGTGAAGTGTACAACCATAGAAACTTGTCTTCGACAGGTGGTTGCAATGGTAAATGCCAGAAATCAATCCCATTCTTCCTTGAGGATTTGAGATGACCCATTCGAAATCGCACAGCCTTTGCCGAGTACACAGGACTTCCAGGCTCCCAATACACTGTAGGGTAATTCAAAAGACAGGTAATGACAAGCACCTAATAGTTTCTAAACATGACATGAACATTAAAAAAAATGATAAAAGAAAATTAATAAAGAAGGAAGAGATTAAAATTTAAGAAAGCATAGCAATCACCTTTGAAAGGTCGTATATCAATTTCAGTAACAACACAAACATCGGCAGTTAATTTGTATATTAATATCTCAGGCACATCAGGGTTACTCTGTCCTTTACTTGACCAGTAGGAACCTCCCCACATATATCTGTCGATTGAAAAAAGTGTATTAACTATGCTTTCTTCCGGATCACGATCTGTGCTGGAAGCACCAATTACACACGCTATGCAATCCTTTGGATTATCTTTAGACTTTATGAGTGCCAGAACTAGAGAAGCATAAACATTATGATCCCTCTGAAGAATCTTCCATCCCATGGGATTGCTAGATTCTACATCCACTGATATTGTTCCATTATTTGGTCCAACTATTTGATCAAGATCGGAAATATGAGGAAACATTCTCAGACACAGCTGTTTAGAAAGTCTGTTTGCAATCACTGCGATAGAATTGACATTATCATTTGCTCAGACACTATTCAATTTTTCTCTTTCGTGAAATGAAATGGAAATAGGCACCAAACCTCATGTTAAAGAACTAGGATTAAGACACGGAAAAATGATTATAAAGATAACACATTGACGTATACAAGGGCATTATCATTTTTTTATAATTGATTACAAGCAGTTGTAGAAGATAGCAACAGTCTATTGTAATCAATTATGTCAAAACTGAATGATCATGGATACATGGAAAACATAAATAGGGGGAAGTTATCAGACAGAAATTATCTGTTCCGTCCATTGAATGTACAAGGTAGGGATGACAAAAACAGTAAAGACCTGCATGAATGAAGTCAGGTGAGCATTCGTAAGCGGTGCTTGTGGGCGAGACAAAGAAAAAGATTGACCCAATTTTCCCAGCCGCATTTCGATCCACTCCATCCTAGTCTGGGCCGGTTGCAACCCATACGGTCTTGCTGCGGTGAGCAAAGATTGGTGTCTGAGCCAGTTAGGACTGGATTGATAAGGCTGTCTGATACTGTTGATGAGATGTCTTTGGAATGGTGTTTGGATGGGAACATTTTTTTTTCCTGCAAGGCCCACAGTAGGAAATATAAACTGATAGGTCATTGGACCCTGGTCAGAGGTAATCGCTGGATGATGACAGTATAAAACAGCTAGAGCGATTTGGGTTTCATTTGCTACTGTGTACTCCCAAGACCCCACCCCCTTCTTTTACTACAAGTTTAGGCAGATCATAGAGAGAACACATGCCCAAGCATACTGAATCAAGCGCATAGAGCAATGTGACAATTATGATGGGCAATCAAAAAGAATCTTGAGGTGTTGAGTTCACGAAATTAACCATCTTTCGTCTTCAACGTTATTTGTGAGTGAAAACTGAAGCGTGTTGCCTGTAGTTTTATTTGGAATTTGAAAATTGTAAATTTACTCGTTCATTCTCTTGCTCTACATGTGTTTATATAATTTATTTATTCTCTTTTTTTTAAGTAATTTTTTTTCTTTTTTATCAATGTTATTGTTTTAAGAAAAAGTAATTTACTTTTCAATTCATAAATCAGAACAGGCATCAAATCAAATAAAAAATAAATAAGAGTGCGCATCATTCAAAATATTTGCATTTTCATCGTTCCAATTATAATTCTACTGTTAAACACCAAGAAAAAACTGATTATTCAATCTCAACACTTCATAATTTGCATTTCTTTAGCCTTCTAAATCTTTTCAACCCTCCGATTATTCGATGATCAAGAATCCACGGCACGAATCACTCCTCTGATTAATGATGTATTAAAAGTTTAAATAATAGATACGAATATAAACATGTACAAATTATAAATAAATAAAAATGATTAGTAAAAAAATAAATAATACTTATAGTGTCACGAAATATATAAATAAAAAGTAGTTTAATTAATTATAAACAAGAGCCTTTTTATATTTAGATAAAAAAAAGTTAATAAAAATCTAAATTAAATTAAGTTGATATTTGATGGGGATTAAAATTAAATTTTTAATAGATTTTGATAAAAAGAATTTGAAATGTATGATTGAAAAGCTGTGGAATCATGTAGTTAATATTGATTGTTTGACTTCAACTTAAATTAAAATCTGATTTTTAATCCGAAACAATCAGGAACGACAACTTTTATCAATTTTTCAACTACATATTTTCTCATTTTCTATCAAAATCTGCTGAAAGTCCGATTTTTATCTAAACCAAATATGGGCCAAGTATTGCAACTTGCAAGCACTTCAAAAATATTATAATTTTTACACAAGAAAATCTAAAGGGTTAACTGTACTCGAGTGCCAGGAGAAGGGGAAATAAGATAATATACATATGCGCTAACTCACGAGGATCTTATCAGTCGCAAAAATAAATCCAAGACTGAGTGGGACGAAGTCTAGAAATATCCGACTTATGGGAAGAAGGGAATGCAGCAGAACTACAGAATAAGAACTTCATCCATATCTTCGTCCTCCTCGTCACCCCCGACCTCGATGCCGGGGTTGTTTGGCCCATGTTGTATCCCACGCAACAAAATCTCCAGTAAACTTACGCGATCCCACACCATCTTCTCTTCTAGTTGGCGCATGTGCGGGATTTCATCACTCGAAGTGCTTTTCAGAACAGAGCTAAGAGCTTCAGGGCTATACTTGAGCAAGAACTTTCCGTGTGGCTCGAGGATCTCTACGTCAAAAGCAGGATACAGGGGCCGCCCAAGAACTCGAACATGACACACGCTGCAGGGTTTGGTGACAAGAGTCGTGTCATTTTAGTTACAAAATGCAGAGTCACACACACATAATATACAAGTACATACACTAAATGTGTGATTAATAAATGGATAGTAGTTGTGAACATGCAAATGGATTTTTGTCTTAAAAAAAAATAGTCTTATAGTAACTTCAGATTTAACGCGAACAGAGGCAGATGTCAAAGTCAGTCATCAACTAAATGCATCAACCTTTCCTTGAATTGAAATTATAGAATATCTTTCGATTTCCAATAAAATCCAAATCAAATTTATTCCACATTCTAATTCGACAATCTCCATGGAGTTTGAAGATACAGACAGGATTCAAGTGAAAATACAATTAACCGTGCAAATCAACTTACTGAACTGCTTTACTGTTTCTAATTCCAATATAATAAGTTAATAACAGGGTAAGGACGAGGATAAAGAACACAGGATGCAGGACAAGGGAAAGAATAAGGGAACGAACCATATGTAGAACAATCCATCCATTTCTTGTCTTTGAACCCTACCCAACAACTCAATCTGCAAATATCCACCCATGCAAAGGACGGGTTCTGGTAGCTTGAATGGCTGCAAACGATTTTCCTGTTCGGAGGAAAACATTATGCAAACATGATCCTTCCAGTATGAACTACTACTTTTCACTTCTAGATCCATCCAAAGAAGAGTAGACGCTCTCTTAACAACACCCACCCCAAACACACGCATAAACAAAAAAATATGTATATATGTGTGTGGGGGGGGAGGTTTACGAATTAAGTAAATGAGATGCAGGGCCCTCAAGTAACTGGTTTCAAAACTCACTGACAAAATAACTAAATTTCCCAGGTGTAGGGATGCTAAGAAAAAGAAAAAGTTTCTTTAAAGGGAATCACAGTACTATTGTTACAAAAATCCCCTCCCGTCCCCATCTACCAAGTAAGAAAATAACTGAACAGTTCCAAATACAGAAAAAGAAATGCTATAGAATACAGATGCAATGAAGAGGAAAGACGAGAACAAAAAACAAAAGCAGAGATGTTTAAAATTAAACCACAGTACAAACAAAAACCTGTGTCATTGGAAACTCTGGCGAAGTGTATGTCCATCCAAACATGTCATCAGCAGGCTTTTGCACTGGCAAATGTTTGAGGTTCATTTCAATCTCCCTTGGGGATTTAGGATGACTTATTCGAAATCTTACAGATTTCGCCGAATATATGGGGTTTCCCGGCTGGAAAAAAGCTAAAAGGCAACATAATATATTCCATTAGAAACAAGCACACACATACATATGCTCAAACAAAAAGCCAAAGTAATTAACAAGGAAAGGGTAGGTAGTAAAAAATTAAGCTCTATAATTACCTTCAAAAGGTTGTATACCAATCTCTGTGACAAGCCATATACCATCCCTAAGTTTATACATTAATGTCTCGGGCATGTCAGGATCACTTTGGCCTGCACTAGACCAGTATGAAGCTCTCCTAATGAATCTGTCCCTTGGATTCAGAGTATTAACTACACTTTCATCCGGATAATTATCAGTGCTGGAAGCCCAGATTGCATTTTCTATGCAATCCTTGGGAGAAAGGTTGGACTTTTTAAGAGCCTGAAGTAAAGAAGCATAAACCTTATGATCCCTCTTGAGAATCTCCCATTCCATGGTGGTGTTAGATTCATAATCTGCTGATCTTGTGGTTGCATCATTCATTTTGACAATACTGACAATATCGGATAGCTGAGGATATATTTTCAAGCACGCCTGTTTAGCGAGTCCATTCGTAATCACTGTCAGAAAAATCAATGTCATCATAAGTCAAAGCATAGTATTTCTTTCCTTGATTCCTTATATTTATTCATCTCTCTTTCACACTATAGAATGTAAAGAACTTTCAAATCTAATCAGTACAAGTAGCTGATAACTGGGAGCCAAATCATACAGAACTGGCAGGATCAATGGACATCTTATACTGAAACATACCTATCCTACTTACAGTATGAAAGCACTAAATATGATTGAAAAATAAAATAAAAATGCAAAATTTAGGGATAACAATACCATCATTTCTGATCATTTACAATAGAATATGTATGCATAAACCGTCAACGAGCATATACTTTTTTCATATTAACCTATTGAGAGTTTTTTTGTCGGGAAAGATCCTGAAATTAATGTGAGAAAGTGCACCAGCATAAACCAACCAAGCTGAAATTGACAATTGCCTGTTCCACCATCTTAAATTAGCAGGATTTGATTTACACCATCAACCACCTTAATTCCCAGCAAACTTGACATCAAACATGTTCGACTAGATCAAAATTTATGAATATTAATAAATTTACAAGATGATCAGAATATATAAAAGCTTCTTAAGTATGCATCTAACAACATAGTTTCTCTCAAATACTTTTACCTAATCAACATGTACCTGGTTGATAATGTTGACATAACAAATCCAGTGAGAATCAACATAGTTTCCCTCAAATACTTTTACCTAATCATCATGTACCTTATTAAGTTGATAATGTTGTAATAACAAATCCAGAGAGAAACTAGCTGAAGCAACAGACCTATGCTCCAAGTTAACGAGCTATCATAAAAGATGAAACATCAAGACAACTGGCATTCAGCAAGAAATTTGATGGATCAAAAATATGTTTCAGCTAATAGTTTCGGCTGAAATGAAAAAAAAAAAAAAATCTAGGGAAGTTTGTGGATTCATTTTTGAAATACAACAGATACATCAAAAAAATTTGTAGCGAGATAGCACCTTTGAGATAATTCAATTTCAACGTGCTTTAAAGAAAGTTTATATTTATGTAAAAAACTAGATAACTTTGAATAATTTTAAGAAAATTGACTCAAAACGAGGCTCATCGGAAACTTCACATTTCAAAATTCCCTTGAATTTGTTTCCAAGTTTTCCAAAATGGGACATTTTAGGCATTCCAATAGCAATGTTTAAGAAACTTGAACAATCTGTACTACCTATCAAGTAATGTCACATTCCTTAACAAACCACAACAAAGCATGAAAGCAAAAAGATAGCACTGACAGGAAATGTGAAGTATGCACAACTCACTGTATTGAAACAAACAAGTACACATCAAACCACATAATAGGCTATTGCAGTTGATATAACAGAAGTATTACTATGTGCATTGAGAACAAGTGTCTAGTTTTGTGCATCTGGATGTTCACAAGACATTTACAACATACAAACAACAAACTAAGCATCATCTACAATAAAGTTAGGGTCCACAAGAATCCTTTTTACCACTCCATACGATTGATTGATACATATAATGGAACATCCAAAGCAACTAAAATTCTTTAACAACCAGTATTCGCCGTGTTAGATTTCATCTACCTGTCTTTCTACTAACTTGTTCTACTAAAACGTCATCTCTCTGATAACTGGGAACCCTTTTAAGCATGTCCCAATCACCCAAATAATCCATATTTGAATTATTCTCAACCTGTGCCACCTCTATATACGTTGGCAAATATTCTCATTTGTTAGAATGGATGTTATTTTATCCATTCTAGCATGACCACTATCACCTTAGCATCCTAATCTCTGTTATTTTTTATCTTGTGAAGATTTTTTCCTTTAAAGCATAGTTGATCTAATAATTATCTCCCATAGCATCCTCATTTCCAAGAAACATCTTAAATATGTCGCATAAACTAATCTATGATTGAAGCAAAAAAAGATAAAAAAAAACTTAATGTGAAACCTTGATAATAGTCTATAGCAATGAGAAATCCTTTATACTATGCCCTTACATCTCACTCTCTCGCAATTACTATATGTACACATCTTCAGTTCCCTGCAGTTCATAAGAATGGCACCGAACGAAGATCGCTTGAGCGAATAAATAACGAATTATCCACACATCCAGTAATGCAACATAAATAACAATTAGCAGGTATGAGAAGTAAATGTACACCAGTAGTAGACCAACCATTGTCACGAAAGTTTAAAATTGAACATGGACAGCTCACCAAACTGACACCAAAAGCGCGAGACAGCACTTGCATGGACCAGATCCGCCGGATCATCCAAACAACTCAAGATATTCAAGGACATATCTGCCTCTAGGCATTGCAAGAAATCAATGCAAGACTCCATTTTCAGATGATCCACTCTGTCACTGACAACTCGATGTCTGGTAATCATTCAAACATCAAAACCCGCATTGATAAGTGAATGGGGAAAAACATTAAATCTAACATTACTGAAAAAAAAACAAACAATCCCAAAAAAAATCTTTCACCTGATATAATAGGGTTTAGTCTCATGCGATCCTTATAATGCTACTTATCGACTGGCTAACCAAAGATTATTAACATGATTAATATCTTATTCCACAAGGAAAAACAAAAAAACATAATACCCCCAAAACGAAAAGGTGAATTTTTATCCAAAATACCGTGTGTTTTCGTATGAGAAGGATCGATCTTTTACAAAATTTATTAAAAGGTATGAAAAGAAACCTTACGATTTCTGAACTTACATATTTTCCCCTCTTAAAGTTTCCATCTTTTGCATAAAATTCTTTAAGAGAGAGTAAGAAAACAATAATAGTTCCAAATTTCGACGATAAAAATAATAGCCCAACGCAAATGAAACAATCATTCATGTAAAAACATCAAAAAGGAAGAGGGTGCAAGAATTTATACTTCCCCAGCAAGAACCCACTTCGTGTATCTTCGTGTGTACGGAGAGGTAAGGGGTGAATGTTCCTGAAGATGGGACTGGAGTGTTCTGGACTTCTGGTCCAAGGATAATGGCAGTACTAATACAGTATATTTGGGTAAAATCGACTGAAGTAATTTAGGTTAATAATGTCTTCTCGTCTTTTCGTTCGATATTATCCGCGTCCCAAACAGATTTTCTTGGATTAATTACCAGGAATCAGGATGTGGGAAAAGGATCTGATCAACTTGGCTCACGTGGCGTGCGGGTCAGGGTCGTTATAATTTCCTGTATACCCAAAAGTTGTTGATCCTTGTCCTTCTGCTTTGATGCTTCGAGTCTTCGACCAAGCAGTAGAATTAAAATTAGAAAAAACATTTTTTTTTCAACCACAGCTTTTCAGTTTCTATATTGCTGTTGGAGAGTCGATTGATCTGCATTTGTTTCCATTATATATTGTTGTTGGAGAGCCGATTAATTTACGCCGAATTCTGATTACTCAAATCAGACGATACCCTAAAAAAATCGGCTAGAATCATGATTTCAAGTTTTCCTGCGTGTGTTCGTCGGAGATAATTTCTTTGAATTTGCATGAACAAACTCATCAAACACTCCACTCAAATGGGAATTAAACATGCATGACATTTTTGAATTTCACGTCATATAATCTATATATGAACTCTGTATATCCAAGAAAGACACATATAATTGTCTTTGGGATAATTCTTCTATTAATTTCATAGAAATATAATTCATCGCTTCTAAATATCCATCGTCTTTTTCATGGATAACATCTCATGTCTGTTTGGCAGTCGTCTCCCATTTCTCTAAAATATGAAAGAGAGAAGCATTTTTCACAATTTTATTATTGAGTAAATTATTTTCTACTTAATCACTCTTCCACTTTCAAGAGCATGTACCCTTTTGTAAGGTAACGAGATCTTCTATGTACTTCTTTGGGCAAACATTTATACAAATGTGCAGAAGATGAAACTTCAACGTCCAACAAATAAGTTAGAGAACCGAGAAGACACAAGAAAGTGTTTTTTTCTAAGTAATAATTTTAGTGCCATTAGTTCGAACACCATGAGTAATCCATTAAATGATTACATCTCTTGGAAATATAAAACAAAAGGAAATCTTTCATAAATCATCGTCAAGTTAGAGAACAATAGAGGTTTTTGTAAGGATATCCTCCTGCCGTTAAAAATTGCTTCCAATAATAGGAAAATGGTAAAAATTATAATTTTATTTCCAAGCCTCCAAATATGTGGAAAGATCGATGTACATCCCTAGTCATTAAAACCATTTACAAATAAGCTTCACATAATAAATATCAATTACAATTTTTAGAACACGAAAACTTCCATAATTATTAAAATAAAAACTAGGATAATTAGCAAATAACGTCCCCAAATTTAATCTTTATTTGTGGAAAACATCAATACCTTTCATTTTTTGGTATTATCACCCTTATTTCCACATTTTATTGCTCAAAAGGTCATTTTCATTTATTTTTTCAATTAAAAATTGTGAAATGACCAATATAACCTTATCTTTAAATAAAACAAAAAGGAAAAGAAAAAATTAATTGCAACCATAGTCCCAATTTTTTTTAAAAAAAACGCAAATGAGTCAAATAAATTATTAAAAGGATAATAAGTACATAATGTCCCTGCATTTTATTGTTATTGCGAAAAACGTCCATACCTTTTATTTTTTGACATTTTTATCTTTAATTACACATTTGATTGCGCAAACTATCATTTCATCCAATTTCTCAATAAAGAAATGTGAAATAATGAATATAACCTCATATTTAAATTAAAAAAGTATTTTTTTAAATTTATAATTATTTAATAATTTATTTGGGACTCTCTTGCACTTTTTTTTAAAAAATTAATTTTTTTAAATAATTTATTGGGGCTCGTTTGCAATTTTTAAAACAATTGGGACTATGTTTGTAATTAATTGTTTAGCTTTTTCTATTTAAATATGATGGTATATTAGTCATAAATGGATAGAAATGATGGTTTGCGTAATCAAATGTGTAATTAAATGTGAAAATTCCAAAAAAAAAAAGGTATGGTTGTTTTTTGCAATAATAGTGAAAGGTATGGATATTATGTGCTAATTACCCTGTTAATAATTTATTTGAGACTCTTTGCGCTTTTTAAAAAATTTTGGGACTATTATTGCAATTAATTTTTTGTTTTTCCTTTTGTTTTATTTTTAAAAAGTGGTATATTTGTCATTTCACACTTTTTAATTGAGAAAATTGATGAAAAAACCTTTTGAGTAATGAAATGTGAAAATAATAATGAAAATGTCAAAAATGAAAGATATAGACTTTTTCGCAGTAACATTAAAATGTGGAGAGGTTATGTGCTAATTACCCATTAAAATTGATAATAGTTCACCCTTCTGTATTTTTTCCCTTGTACAATGTGATAGGTTTGATAGGGTGAAATTAGACCCCTGTTTGGTTTGACTAAAAATCAGAGTTTTAATGTATTTCAATAAAAGTAGATGAAATGCATGATTTAGAAGTTAAATAAAAATTTTGGGTTCTATAAAATTTGTAGTTGAAAATGAGTGTTGGAAAAAAAATGAATTTTAAAAAATTTAAGTCAATTAGGAGCAATTTTATTTGAAAAAGAGTGGTTTAGTTTTGATACTTTGATTTTACTGCACAAGAAGAAGACTTCACCAACCAAATATTGCCTCACTGCATTGCAAAGCAACCTTCAAAACAGTGAGGTTCTTTTCCAGTTACCTCATGACAATATAATATTTAAATTTCCCTCAGCTAGCGAATTATTGACCAACAATTGCAGTCTAAATAAATAACAGAAAATCGAGTACAAAACCAGGAAACAGAAGACAGTCAAATAGCAGACAAACGAAGCAATATCTATATTCCGAACAAAACAGTTGAAATTATGTACAAGAATCACTTGGTGCCACCAAACCTCAAGACCAGAAAATATCAAATAACTGATTTCAAACAAAATTACAGATTGCCTCCACACCTAAAAACATCCCACACTCCTCAAGAAGCAATCTATTCTTTGACACTATTCTTATTCTGCATATTACTATTTTTTATTAGGTTCGTCTACAAAAAACACCTCTTTACCTAAACTTCTGGGGCGTATCAAAACCGAATCTACACATAAACCACCTTTGGTGTGGGTACAATCAATCTGAGTCAAAGAGTATTTGATCTTTGTTGATGCGTTAGGATCCTCGACAACAAAATCTCCCACGTGGTAGTGTACCCAGTTTCCAAAATGGTCCAACATGCACCGGGATACAGCATGCTGCCCATCCAGCGTCGACAGCTGAAATTGTACAGGTTTTATGTCCCACCCGTGTACGTTGTCTGAATTACAGACCCTACGACCTAATCTCTTGCCAACCCTTCCCAGTTGGAGTCTGAAGAACAAACTATATGTTCCTGCTGGGAATTGGCACTCAATGTCCCCACTTACTTCAAGCCACCAGATTTGTTGAAGATAGGCAATTGTTTGGAACCTACAGGAAGAAGTCACGAGAAATCATTCAGTTTCCCTATTGCTTAATAATTCAAAAACATTACATAAAAAGGCTGAACAGAATGAATAGGACTTGTATTTAGAGAAAGATTTCTTTGCTTCTAAAACAAACAAGTGAATTATCTATCGAAATATTTAGTGCACACAGCACTGTTTTGTAAAATTGCTTACACTACACTAAATGGAGGGGGTATCCAATCACAATAAAACCTTACTTCCTTAGAAAAGGTTAACCACAAAACAGTTAGTGATATTCCTATAGCTATTCCAGATTTTGAAGCAAGTTTGATGACAGAGTATTTCCAGTTCACAACCCTACTTACGATCATATGATGCCTACTGGCTCTAAAAACAAACTGACTAAAGTCCTCTTCACAAAATAACATAACAGGTGAATAATTGCTGGCATCTAAAGGGGATGCAATGGGCCTCCTATTAGCTGCAAAGCTTTTGACCTCAAAAGAATCCAATATTCAGGCACAATATTTTTTTTCAATTCACAAAACATTTGACTATTGTTTCTTGGTATTATATCCAATGGCATCTAGTCGTTTCTAAACGAATAGTTTATCAGCATCATTTTTGAGAAAGTTGTTACTTTAATACAAACTAGTTAGTTTTATTAAAATATTAAGAAAATCTACAACTAGCCAGCACTGAAGGGGTGGAGGCAGCCTACAGTAGAGCTAGCAGACCATCATCTCCTAAACCGACCCATCTCTTCGAATAAATCTTTCCATCTCTCGTTCTCTTAAACGTCTATCTTTTGGACAGCAAAGGTTCTTGATTTTTCATGTGAGTACTGTAATTCTATGCTTGATTTACCCGCTGCACCCAAAATTAAAGTGAAACGGAAATTAAAAGGAAGAATTATTTATTCCAAACCCGGATAGGGACAAGAATTCAACTCCCATTTCCAGACTGCCTAAAACAATATTCTTTTCAACTAATCTTCAATTTTTCTTTTTACCATATTTTAAGGAAACTCAGAATCATATATTAGTTTTGGTATTCATTCTTCCAGTTCTTTTGATCCCTAATATTTCGAGGCTTCAGAAACTAAAAATAAACCGTTAAATTTGAAGGTAATTCGATTTCAATCAAGATACAGCCTTTTTAACTTGAAAATTTGAACCTCAAGAAACGTAATACAATTATGAAGAAAATCTTTCAGACATGGAAGTTTTCTTTAAATAAAAGCAATATATTCACATTTTCTGATAAATTTGTGCATAGATATGCGAAACAACTAAACAAATTCGTGGACGTTTAAAATACCCACCTAGATTCATCAGTTTGAATGTGATTCCAATATCTCCGATCATCTATACCCGTAATCGCCATGGCCTTTGAAGAAATCGACAAATATGTCCCTCCGGTTCTCTTATCAATCCAAAATTCCTATTCCCACAAACAAACGAACAAAAAAATCAAATTTCACAATCCAGGAACAGAAGGGGAAAAAATAAGAATTTGAACAAGCAAACCTTTGTGCCACCGTCAAAAGAGTTGGGTCTGCAGAACCTGGCATAAATATCCTTTTTATCCATGTTAATCAGGCCTTGATCAGGCAGTTTGCTGAGAATAAAGGTGTAGTTGGAGGGAAATTTGGGAATCCAGATGAAATCCGCTGAGGCGGCTGCCCGGAAAGCCCGGTTGATCCGTGCCAGCTTGGCAATCTCCGGCGGTTCCAAGTAGGAGAGAACCAGAGCCACACAGGATTCCGGTATATCCTCCAGCTTGGGCCTCATCGGTCCATTGGGTTCCCCCGGCATAGCAGAAGCATTTGCACCCATTTGTGGATTAAAAAAAAATGGCAGCTGAGAGAGCGGATGAGGGGAATTCCCAATGTCCTCTTTAATTCAAGAATTGTATAAGATATGCGAGTTTTTAGAGAGGGACCAAGGGAAGGTGCGACATTTCCATTGCGTACAATTCTATGCAGTGCGGACCGTAGTTTTAAAATCGTGTGGAGTTAAAATTGCACGAGCTGACGAGAGACGCATAATCATAGACCATTGCAGATAAAAGGAGGGAATAGTACTGAAGGGAAAGAAGGATCGTTTTATTTGGAATGCTGACATGGAGGCTGAAAGTTCTTATCCAGTCCAGTGAGAGGTGACTGCACGCTCCATAAACTGCGTGCGCACACGCGATCGAATTTTTTTTTTAATATAATATAGGCGGCAGTACTTATCAGGTGACTGTCTGCTTTTTTCTTACTCAAAAGGTGATTTTTTTTTTTTTTTGGGGTCTTTCCCTTTTAAGAGGAAAAACCAATTACATTAAGCCACTGTTTGATAGGGCAACATTTTTCAGGGAAGTTTGAATTCGTTTTCCATTTCCACTTTTTAGGCTATTTNCGCACACGCGATCGAATTTTTTTTTTAATATAATATAGGCGGCAGTACTTATCAGGTGACTGTCTGCTTTTTTCTTACTCAAAAGGTGATTTTTTTTTTTTTTTGGGGTCTTTCCCTTTTAAGAGGAAAAACCAATTACATTAAGCCACTGTTTGATAGGGCAACATTTTTCAGGGAAGTTTGAATTCGTTTTCCATTTCCACCTTTTAAGCTGTTTGATAGCATTTTTTTCCATGGAATTCGATTTCTTGGTTGTCGCCAATTCCTTGATTTTCCATCTTTTTTTTTTTTTTTTTTAATTAG
>CAIGRP010132330.1:0-10193 GCA_903798385.1 Fraxinus cuspidata
TAAAATGATCCCAACATTTTGCATGCTTCTTCCACTTTCTTTTCCCTCTTGCATCGGGAATATCTAATGTAAGTTCTTGATCTCTATCTTGTTCCAAATCAATTAGATGACTAGTATCAACATCAACGTCATCCAAATCAATTGGACGACTACTTTCATGAGCATTGAAACGGAATTGGTAATTCATTTAGATCGACGAATTCATTCAACAAATGAGAGTGAATCCATTTGTGAATAATTGAAACTGAATGTTGAATTGAGAAATGAATGAAGATTATGTAGTAGTATAGAAAATAAATTGTAAAATTAATATTTCAACTTGACAATGTAAAAATAAAATGTGGAAGGAAGAGTATATAGAATGATGATAATGATTTGTAAATAAATTGTAGAGAATGGAGTAGAGAATGAGATATTGATATTTGATAGTGAGTTTGGTGGGAAAAATATGTTGTAATGAATGAGTATTTATAGGGAAAAATCAAATGATAAAAAAAATATATATATATATATATATATATATATATTTATATATTTATATATTTAAGGCAGTGATCGTTTGGCCACTATTGACCAGAACGGTGCTCGGCTTGTGGCTCGTATAAAGGACGAGCCCACGAGCAGTTCAGTGAGCCGCTCGCCGAGCGACTCGTCCATCAGACGAGCTCGGCTCGTCTACCTAGCCGCCCTACTCGACTCGTGCTCGGGCTCGTTTTTGTTGAGCCGACGAGCCGCTTGGCTCGGTTGCCACCTCTACCTTCGACTGTATTGGTAAGATATCGTCTTGTATTAATTGTTAAGATAATTATGACACATTTGATATGTTAAATCGAACAAGATTAACAGGGCAACTTACAAGTTTTATCACGTACTTCTTTCTGTGAATCATATATATTTTAAGGGTAATTAGCACAAAATTTCCTCACATTACACGGTTATTGTGAATAACATCATTACCTTTCATTTTTTAGCTTTTCTCCCTTATTGCAACATTTTATTGCGCAAAATGTCATTTTCATCAATTTTCTCAATTAAAAATTGTGAAATGACGAATATACCATTCTCCTTAAATAAAAAAAAGGAAAAAGAAAACTAATTGCAATCATAATCCCATTTTTTTAAAAGCTCAAATGAGTCTCAAATAAATTATTAAAACGATAATTAATGGATAATGTCCCTATATTTTACTATTATTGTAAAGAAGTCCATATCTTTTATTTTTTTTGGCATTTTCACCATTAATTACACATTTAATTGATCAAACTATTATTTCTATCAATTTTCATCCAATTTCTCAATAAAATTTGTGAAATGAAGAATATACTCTCCTATTTAAATAAAAAATTAAAGAATTAATTGTAACCATAGTCCAAATTTTTTTAAAAGTACAAACGAGTTCCAATTAAATTTATTTAAAAAATTAAAAAGTGTGAACGAGTCCCAAATAAATTATTAAAAAATAAAAAAAATTAATTAAATGGGAGGGTATATTAGTCAATTCACATTTTTATTTATTGAGAATTTGGATGAAAATAGATGGAAATGATGGTTTGCAATTCAAATGTGTAATTAAGGATGAAAATGCCAAAAAATGAAAGATATAGACATTTTTTGCAATAATAGTGAAAGATATGGACATTATGTACTAATTACCCTTTTAATAATTTATTTGAAACTTATTTGAGCTTTTAAAAAATTTTGGGACTATGATTGCAATTAATTTTTTCCTTTTCCCATTTTGTTTTATTTAAAGAAATTCGTCATTTCGCTATTTTTTTATTGAGAAAATGGATGAAAATGACTTTTTACGCAATGAAGGATGGAAATGTCAAAAAAATAAAAGATGAAGACGTTATGTGTTAATTACTCATATTTTAAGGTATCAAATATGCTCGTGAACTTATACTATCCCTATTGATCATGGAGGATAGAAGTCGATTAGTTGATCATGTGATAATCAATCTTTGATATGATAAGTCGACAACAACATCGTCATCAAACATACCTTTTTATTTCTTAATATATTTAGTCTCGACCATATGAACAATAATATGATTTGTGAAATTGAAGGACCAATAGTCACTTAGACTAGAAGTCATAACTTGAACTTGGACAGTGTTTGAAAATACTTTTTTAAGTTTTAGTAGGTATGATACCTTTTCCTCCATTCTTGATTTTCTTTTCTCTGACACTCAGATTAATTTAATCCGAATGAAATCCGATGGCTGATGAAGAAGGACCCACATTTTGGATATATCTCCTGAACATGGCCCACAAGGGAACAAAACCATAGAAGCCCAAAAGGCCACGTGGCTACCTGAAATTGCATTTTTTACCCTTTATTTAATAAAAAAGAAAAACTGTTTTCATGTGCTCCACTCTCTCTATATATGTAAATCATTCAAACCTACATACATTTACAAAACAAGCCAAAAGCTGCTTATGGCTGATTACTTCTTGCAAAACATTAAACAATCTTTCTCATTATCAGACATCAATTCCAACATGGAATTTATGAACAATTTTCCAGAAATAAATCCAAGTTATCAAGATCCATCAATCTTGAACTTGCAGAATTTGATGGGATTTCCCAATGACAATATATTTCCTCATTTAGTACACGAATGCACCGGAATCTCAGAAGATTTTCCAAGTTTGTTTATACACGAGGAGAAGAATTTGGTGCCTCAAACTGCAAATGATCATCATGCAGGAAAGAAGAGGAAAGAAATCGACACACCGCAAAGTAGTGGTACTTATTCATCTGCTCAAGGTTCTGCAAACGTTGTTACAAGGAAAACTGTAAGAAGATTCAGTTTGTTCATTCGTGTTTTTCGGCTTGACCTTTGTGAATATGAATTCATGGGATTTTCTTTCTGTTTGCAGAGTGCAGGGAGAGGAAAAAAAGCCAAATTAAACGAAAAAGAAGAGGATATACCAAAGGATGTGGTACATGTTAGAGCTAAAAGAGGCCAAGCTACTGATAGTCACAGTTTAGCTGAGAGGGTAAGTTCAGCCCTTCCCCTCGAGCATTTCTACGAGCGCCTAAGGCCCTCGATAGAATATAGAAGTACTCATGATCATTAGTAATATAGTAGATGCATGTATCAGGTGAGAAGAGGAAAAATCAACGATCGATTGAGATGTTTACAAGACATTGTTCCTGGATGCTATAAGGTGATTTTTCTTTTTATTCTTATATATAAGTGTGCGCGTCTCTGGTTATATGGAGTGAAGCAGACACTACAAGAAAATTATCTTGTATGCTCTCATCCCAATCGTCCCCTGGATGACTTTGATGTTGCCGTAGAGTAGATGGATATGGCAACAGAAAATGCAATGTTGCGAAAGATTGAAATTTCATTGTTATTAAAACTTGCCGTTACTCTTCAACAACGTTCATTTGAACGTTGTCACTAATGGTTAATAAAATGACAGACAATGGGCATGGCAGTGATGTTGGACGAGATCATCAATTATGTGCAGTCCTTGCAAAGTCAAGTTGAGGTAAGGGGAAGTACTAAACCATAAATTAACTTTATACTAAATCAATAATTCCTGTCTGAAAATCATAAACACCTGATAATAATTCACTTGTACTTTTCGATTTTCAGTTTCTTTCTATGAAGCTTTCAGCAGCAAGCACGTTTTATGACTTCAACTCAGAAACAGACGCCTCCGAGACAATGCAGGTCCTTCTTACAACCTTAATAATCTCAAAATTGTGCGCACAGTTTCTTACGGTTGTAAGATGAAATTTAACGCGTTGTTCTATACATGTTGCAGCAAGCAAAGGCGCACGAGGCATTGAAGATGCAAAAGGAAGGATGTGAGGGAATTGCTTCATCTCAATTTGGTCCATTAGACCTCAGTTTTGGAAATTATCCCTCCTGGCCAAGGAACACTTGAAGATGCCCCAAAATCCACCACCCCCTCCTCTTTGTACCAAAACATACCAGACATGGTGAAAAAATTTGCAGATTTCTGTAGTTATACACAGTTGTATCTCGTCACACACTTGTGGGAACTTAACCAATTATTGATTAATTAAACTTGTAATATCTTTTTTTAGTGACATTCCTTAGAAATAAATAATTTTAAGATTTCTATTGTTGTTCGTCGTCCTCGTGATTATGTTATCTTGAACAGACAAGATTATTATTTATTTTTTATACTATCAGTATTGTATAGCCTCGTTTCTAAACAAGTGAATGCCCAATTTATTGGATAATAAATCAATGAGTTGAGACAAATGCCAATTATAACCAACTGTGTATGTTTTTGATTTCCAACAACGATGTCACTGAGGAAACTGTTTGTTACTATTTACAAATAGAATCTTGTCTTGTATTAAATTGAAAGGAGTTACAACTTATGGATATTTTTTCGTGGCATGTCTCTTTTCTACCTTTAATTTTTTTTGTTTTATTTAAGAACTTGTTTTTCATTTTTTTTATTTTTCATGAGTGGATGCCTTTACTTGCTTGTCATGGCTTAATAGTAACCAAATATTGATCAAGAAGGATCAACTAAGTAGACATTTCCATTAATTGGCTCCAAAGGTGTAGGGACATTAACAACTCTATTATTAGCAAAAAATTGTCCCATTTGTCATCATCACTATAGTAAATTCTTATCTTGACACTATACATGTCAAAAGTATAATATTGATGACAATGTTTCAATTTGCATTTGATAAATGCTAATGCTATACATGTGCAAGTGAGCTGAACAATCGTTATTTATAGCTTTCACAATTATGTGCAAGTGAGTTGAACAATCAGTATTTATAACTTTAAGTGTTTTAACTTTTGTGAAGCAAGATCCCTTTGGTAGGATACGTTCCGACACATCTAAACACGTCTCAAAATGGATCCCTATCTCCATTTCTATGATAGCGAACTAAGCTAGTCTTCAACTAGTAGGGTAAACTTGGTATTGGACTTGGTCATGAGTATAGAGAGTGATTCTCTGGGATCATGATTGAAATTATTATGACAAACAACCTCTTCTAGTTTTGTCTAACTGTGTGTGCTTTATGTCTAATTAGGTTGAACATTAGCCAACCAGTTATCTATTTGGCATCCTCCCTATCTAATGGCCTTGAATCGCATCCGACTATTTCACATCTCTTCCGTGTTCCTTTATTTGCATAAGTTACCTTTCAAGATTTTGACTAAGAAGAATACCCAACTATTGAAATCGAGGCTATAGACTTAGCCATTGCACATAACTTAAAATTGTCTCATCTAACTTGCCTTTCAACCCTCTCTTGCCATAGACTCTAATGGTTGAATTTAGACAGTAGTATATGTAGATGAATGGAACTTCCATTCTATCTTAATTCCATTTTGGTCACTTTCAAACTTTGTAGCTTAATTCATTTTGTTGGAATAATATTTCCAAATAAAAGGAAAACAAAAGAAACAAAAGAATATAATCAAGAACTTCAAAGAAAATTCAAAGACTTAAACACGTAATCGTTTTCTTCTAACAATATTTGCCATCTCTTGAATTGAATTTTATGTTTAAAGGGACTCTTGACAAATGATTTGCAAGATTTATCAAGTCTTGAAAATAAATAAACACTTAAACAGTAGTGAAATTCCTTCAAAACTCATGAATACAAAAATTAGACTTTTGAATAATAAAAAAACGAGTTTTAATCTTTTTTGTGGAACAGAATTTGATCTCAAGTGGTTTTAATGTATTTTGTATTGATCATTAATCATCTATTTAAAGATCTTGACCATTACTACACGAAATGGTACCAAAACATGATGAAAAGAGGCAAATTTCTTCCAAAAGAATAATAGGTTCCAAGTTAAAAAACCAGCCAATGGCTCGTTTTTAACCACATGCGTACGCATGATATAAACAATTTTTTTTTGCTTCTATTCATCCAGGCTCAAACCATGCGTACACATGGTAGAATAGCCTATGCGTACGCATGGGGCAAAAAATTCAAATTTCAATTTTATTCCATATTCTATTTTATTGATTTTGAACAACAATTTTAACACATTTTTAGTACTTCTTACTAAGAATAAAGTACTATTTGAGCATGGCTAACTAAGAGCTCGATTGATAGGTTTCGAATTTTGCTTCCTCTTTTTGTTGAACAACCTCGTGAGAAAATTAACTTGGGCAAGTTTTATGAGCTCTTCTAACTAAAGAAAGCACTTGCAAAAAATTAATCAAATGGATCCAAAAATAACATTTTAAGTCCCAAAATAGTTTTAGATTAAAGCTCTACAAAATCAGCTATAAATCTCATTCAAATTTATTTTTTGAAAAAAAAAATAAAATCCAACTCAATCTAAACTCGTTTAATATCAAACCGAGTAGAATTTTACACTTCTAGCATGCTAATCCCAATTCAAGGATTATGAGCCTCAAAAATAATTTAAAAATTTTGTTTGATGAGATGATTAGCTTCCTAACCCTTCTTAAGATTTGAAATTTTGAAACATGACCCATATAAGACCAAAGGTCTTGGCACTTAGAATTTGAAATACAAAAAATTTCAATAACAAGAAGCACTTGACAAATCCATGTCGATAAAGAAAACTGGAACCTACAAAATAATGCAAACTCCAAATCTCATGATGTTGCCAATTCATCAAGTAAATGATTGAGAAGGACATCCAAATCAAACCCGAAGATTATTTACATTATAAAATTTTAATAAAATTACACCATTGGACCCCAACTTGCTGCTTCAATAACAATTTGCTCTCAACATTTCATTTATAGTTGCGTAGTAAGTCCCCATCGATAGAAACCGTCCAGACCTTAGTTAAATTGTCACTTACACCGCATGGAAACATGTTCCACTTCGAATTTCTTAATACTGGCACAAGTTGAGAAACACCATAGAGTTTCATTAAATGGTAGAAATTTTACAAAGATTTGGACTTTTTTTTGTTCGGGGAATAAAATTTGAGGACCAATTTACTCATTAGACAATAGGTTGGAACAATAATATTATAAATGATAACTTTATTTCTTATTACAAAGAAGTGAATTAAGCAGATGCATTGCACCAAGAGAGGACAGCTTGAATGGGCCATAGTTTGCCCTAAAGAAGATGAGCATTGTGGGTTCTCCAAACTCTTGAAATGATAAGAGTATATGAACCTTTAAGGTCACTTTTTCTTCTTCTTTTCTCACAATTTACTCTTATTTGACTTCCTTTTGACTGAGTTTTTGCCTGTCTCTTGGAGCATACGCATGAACAAGGAGGATGAATTAGGGTTTTTTGGGTCCCATTTTTTAACATATTGGATAGTGTTTTCTAATATGGATTGAGGTGATGAATGGGACAGATAACCTGAAAAGAAACTAATTTGGGCAAGTTCAAGGATCCCAGGTATTCATTATCAAGATTTTAAGATGGTGGGAGTCGTTGGATTGTCACTAATTATTTGGTCTCGTGTAAATGAATAATGTGTACATGTTCTTGCACAAATTTTTATGTTAGATTACTTAAAATCAATCATATCGAGATCTTGTTAAAGATTTTATGTTTGATTACTGAAAATGATGATCTTAATATCCCGACAAAACATTGGATAACCTAAAATTTCTTACTAGGATTCCAAGCTATGTTTGGCAAAATTACGAATATAAATGCATATATGATAAATGTGGCAGATTTTCAACTTTAAGGATAAATGATTCAACTATATAATTAAATTTTCTTGAGATATTAGTAAGATATTTGAAGGGTATGGATGTTATTATTTAAGTGTTGATAGTGGGTTAATAATTTGGATAGTCACTGAACTATATCAAGTGCTACTACTTAATAATTAAATTTAAAATTGTATCTCAAAGATAACTGAACTCCACCAAGTAATACTATTTAATAGTTAAACTTAAAATTATATTTCAATGGTCACTGAACTATCCATCGATAACTCAAATTGACGTTGTTTGTTTAACATAATGGATTTTCACACATGTCAAACAATTTTCTTACGTGGTGGACTATATCAGACATCTACCCAAATCCACTAAGCAAAGCATGTTTACAAAATGTTATTTAGCCCATGTTTGGTACACATTAAAATTTTCATTCTCATTCTTCTACTCATTTTCAACCACACATTTTTCAATAAAATAATATTTTCCTCACATCAATAACTTTTACTTTTTTTTCAACCACAAATTCTTCATCAATCTACTATTTTAAAATATATTCTTCCAAAATAATGTTGCTAAAACACACCCTTAGATTGTAATTCTCAACATTTTATCACTAAAAGAAGGCCCCATTATTCCTTGAGAAGACATTGAAAATCGCAGTCTAAATAGCGTTTTATAAACATGCTTTGCTTATGTGAATTTTGTTGGATGTCTAATACGGTCCACATAAGAATTTTATTTGATAAGTGAAAAAATTTGTTAGATTCAACAAACAGCGTCGACTTGAATGATGAATAAATAACACGGTGCATGATTCAGTGATCATTGAGATACAATTTTAAAATTAGTTATTAAGTAGTCGTATTTGGTATAGTTCAATGACCATTGAGATACAATTTTAAATTCAGTTATTAAGTAGTAACACTTAATATAATTAAAATAATTAACTAGTTGATAGTTAAAATACATAACAAAATATTTACTACCAAAGTCCTTGAGAGTTGGGGGTTATTGCAGTTGAGTCCTCAACCTTTTCTTTGGCATTTGAATTTCTAACCCTCAATTTATTTTTATACTTGATAGCTATGTATTATATTGTTTGGTTTACTTTCTTCCCAAAGCCATGAGCATGCATGGTTTGCTAATCTTGAAAATTTAACACGTAAGTAAGCTTGTTTATGAGTAAAAAGCAAGTGTGAAATCAAATAATTTTTTTTGATTAATTAATTCTATTTTTATTTTTTTAGATTTAAGTGGTTGTTGGAGAGAGATAATATTGAAGAGGAGTAATGGTCTCACAATATATTGATAATAAGTGGTAGTAATTGTGCATATTAATTAAAATTAATGTCTAACTTTGACTTTAAATTATAAGCAGGTTATAATTTCTATTCGGCTGGGTTTATGAATTGATTACAATTAGTAAAATCACTTTTTATTTACATGTTTTGTAGGACTTAAGTATCATTCTCTTATTCGGTACTCATATTTTTTTGAGTACACTGCGGTGCGAGGGGGATGGGTGTGTTTCGAACCGCCACCACAAAAGTCTAGGGATGACGGAGTCTTAATTCTACATAGTTTTTAACTGTATTATTTCTTAAAATCTTAATACATCCATTTTGACATATTTTCTCTAGTTCCTTGCTCTCTCTACTACCTTAGCACTCTCCTTAGCCCCCTTTCATCCCATGCGTTGCAAGTTGCAACCCATTCGTTCATTTATCTACCCTAAACCCATTTCCCTTTCTTTTCTCGTCCACGCGTTTTCCTGAAATTAAGACCTAGGAGATGACAAATCTTCGAGAGGCAAAAAAGGGTCAATCAACCATCTTGAGGTCGATTGTGGCTAGATTAGAGTCGATTTAATAGAATTGGAGTCGATTTTTTTAGTTTAAATAAGTATATAAAGCACTTTAGGTATACAATAGACTATTTTTCACAAACAAAACTAATTTGAAAAGGGGAACAATACATATTTAAGGTGTTTAGAAGATACAATTTCGAAATTAATAAACATGTTTTAAAACTTCAAAAATCAGGTCATAATTAAATTTAATTTATTAAATAGATAATTAAATATATTTTATTAATTAAATATATTAAGGTCATAAATATTATACAATTTATGATTACAATTACTTATTAGTCACAATAAAAAATGTCATAGTGAAAAATCACAAATTTTATAAGTCACAACTTATTTATCGAACACAAATTATCAAATTAATATGTTATGAATTATTTCTCAATCACAAATCATAAATTTTATAAGTCACAAATTATCAAATTAATTGATTATAACTTAACAGATTGTAAGTCATGATTACACATTTAGTCTTGTTCGTACAAAATTTGCAAGCGTACGGGATCTTTGACAAGTAATAGAATTGATGAGTTAAGAGTTATCGTCCCACATAGAATAAATTTAATTCAAGTTTACTGGTTATATATGAAATTCGAATTGTGTAGAGACAATAGAAATTTTGATTTTATTTTATGTTAAATTTGAATTATCTAAGAAAGCGGTAAAAAGTGTTTTG
>CAIGRP010132335.1:0-11668 GCA_903798385.1 Fraxinus cuspidata
TTTTTAACCAAATTTTGACTTTTTAAAAGTCAAATTAGGATTTCCATTACAAAAGGACCTCGGAAGTAGAGGTTTCAAATGTTAGGGAGTTAGGTGCTAGAAATCAGAGGTTTGAGACCCTATTATCAAATGGTTAGGGACCACCGGTACTATTTTCCCTTATAGTTATCCCAAATCATTCACTTAAAGATGTCATGATTTTAAGTTTTTAACCTTAACAACACGCACATCTTTATGTCAAGTTGAAGACATTTGGTTCCCTCCATATTTACCCAATATAAATGATAGATTTGCAATTCTCAGGGTTACCTTAGATCTAGAAATCTTTAAGTATGTGTTCCCTGGGTACCTAGGAGTTTGTGTCACGCATGCTTTTCCTATCTTCTCCCGCGTATGGGGTTTGAATTATGATATTAATTTCTCTTTAAAATGGTTGGGCTCTCACATCCTCGGCCAGCGCGTGAGACTTATCAGATTTGTGGGTCTTTGGCCTCTTGGTGTGGCCAATCTTAGCACTTTGTAGCATTCATTTGCATCATGATTGTTAGTACAATGGCTTTTGTAGAATTTTGATCTCTGTCTGTTGGGAGGTTGCTAGGCCTTATCGACATTCTGTAATCTGGACACATCAGATACGAACGTCATTGTTCTTCCTCTAGCTTCCTCAACAGGATTCTATTATATCACCTTCTAATTTTACATCCTCATTTAATTCTCCAGCATGTCTTTTACCTGGATCTCGTTAATTATAAGGTCTATTAATTGGGAAATGGACAATGGATACTTTTTGCGAGCCGCATTCTAGAGGATAGTGCCTGGCCATAGGCCGTTCCACAGCATTTCCTATGCTTCTTCACCAGGCTCTATCCCACTAGCAAACATCTCAATTTTAAATTGTGTAAAACAACTTCTCATAGTTTCCCCTTCTTTCTGGTTGATGCTACTTTAGTTCACAAATCTTATATCACTCTGAGATTCGTTTGTTGATGAGGAAACCAGCCACTGGTCAAATCTGTGGGTGAGTGATACATCACATTCTCTGTAGTAGATTGGCCCTCTGGGTTTTTAGTGAATGACTATCATCGAAATTATTATATTTTCGTCCTCTGATTCTTCCACTAGTTAAGCCTCCTGTTGTGAGAGGTATTTTTAGTTCACTGTTCTGTTCCTTGAGGATTTACTAATTTGTTTTTTTTTTTTTTTCATTTTCCTACCGGAGCAGCGCCACAAGCTTGTAACGCTCAAAATCGATGATTGCTTTTGAGGGGAAATATAGTATCGTGCACTAGATTTCCTCGATTTTCCTTTTATTATTAGTTTGTTTTTCGCTTCTCATAATTTGTGCGTAGATGCGCATTTTCCACCTCCAACATCTTCCGTTTTCCTACTATTTCACGAACTACCTCTGCAGTGGGCACCCCTTCCCCTTGAAGATGGCGTAGGATAGGGAAAACTTCGACTAGGGATCTTGTCAACATATCCTTCGCTTTCTCTTTCGATTTATGTCACTTTTGACCGAATTGTTGATAAATTCCTCTGTTCCTGCTTTTAGTGCTTTGAGTATACTTGGATCTGCTTCTATTCTATTTATTCTTCCTGATCCTTAAGGCTTCTAAACTTTAGTGGGTAGATTTGTGGTTTACTTTGCTTGTTTTTCCACAGACTACGCCATTTGTTGAGGTAAAAATAGGATCAAACAATTTTATTGATAAAACAATTACAATCGAAGGTCAAATGTAACTACAATCAATAAATCCTCTCACTAACTATGTGTTTCACATCCTAAATTCATTGGTCTAGATGCTTCTACTAGAATTAGATGAGAAATAGTTATTTGAGGGGCAGATATTTGAATTGCATACCTTATTTTTCAATCATTGGGGGTATTTATAGGTTTTCCTCCAGTGTTGGGGTAGTTTGGTCATTTATGCATCACGCCAAGCGGTGACTTCTTATTGGTTGCTTCTTAACTGATTTAGTTAAGAGTCATGCTTTACTAATTTGCAATGCGATCCTTATTGACAGCATGTAGCCAGCTTGTAATTGACGAATAGTTTGAAATCTTTACAAGTGCCGTTTCTTATTTTCCTTCGCATATTGCCTTTCACCTTTACCTAACATATTTTCCAGCTTCAACACTTCGAACAACCTAATGCTCTGATGCTACTTTTTGGGAATTGAGACTGATTCCCTAATTTTGCCTATGGGATCGTTGTTCAAAGAAAATCATTAATGAGGTAATAAAAATTATAAAAAGTGAAAAATTATATAGATTATATAAAAAAAATTGTATAATCATATAGAATTTATCACCAACCCAAATCCAACGTATCGTTGGAAAAATAAATCTAAACTTTACCATATCTCCAATTTTCTACTCTTAGTATAGACCACAAAGAGAACAAGTAAACTTCACGGATGCTCGACTTACTATTTTTCCTCCCAAGAAACCCCCATCACGTACACAAAAGAGAACATAACACATCAATATGTAGAACATTGCTCGATTTGACCTAAACTTTCCACCAAATAGTCTTTCCAATATTAACAATATTTTTCTTTTTACATTTTGATTCTTTTTTAGGCAACTCGGCAACACAACAAAATTACATTCAATTTATATATTCATCATGTTTTACATTAAGTTTGACATTTTGTGAGTTGACCGATTTTTGTATATTGATTTTAATAAACAATTTTTCCAATCAATGGCCAAATTTCCTACACATAAGAGAATGTCAAAAATGTTGTCAACCACAAGTGTACAAGAAACACAATTCACAAAATTAATCTGCCCAACTACCATTTTAGGTTAAATATTTTTTTTGGAAGTTCAACATTAGAAATTTTTTTTGACTAAATCTCTATTATCACAGTCGATATAATGATACAAAGCTAAAAAAAATGAATGTAATTAACAGAATGTAAATTTGGCTCAAAGGTCCCTAACTTTTGCCTTCAGTGTGCATATTGTCTTTCACTGTTGTTTTATGGCAAAGTCATCCCAAATTTATGTATTTAGTGTGCAATTGGTGCCTTTATAATAAAGAAAATCAATATGCACATATTTTTAGTTAGGGAAAATTGTAGTTAGGTCCCTAATATTTGCAAATGTAAAAAATGGATCCCCATATTTATTTTTAATTTAGAGTATTAAATATAATAGTAATCGTGCCGATAAAATTTTTCAGAAGGGAGAAAAGTTTTAATTATCATGCTTTAAGGATATGTAATTGCTTTGTGGTGCAAAAAAATTGAATAAAACTAAGATAAATGAATAAATAAAAAAATGATGTATATAATTTTATATCATCAACCAATCTTATTAAATTTTTATTTAGCCTAAAAATACTTAAAAAAAATTAATTTATAATTATATGTTCTTTATTTTTCTTGTCGAATAACAATAAAATGATAAATAAAATAAGAAGAATACAGTTAAAGTTTTGATATTTATAGTTAATAAACGAATAACTCGACTAAATAAAAATAATTGAGGATCAAGTTTACGACACAAGGTATTTTTTTTCCTTTTCCCTCCTGCGTAATCATAAAATAAAGAGAGATTATTTAGGAGAGTCACATTTGAATTTCTAATTTTAAAAATGGCCAGAATTTGAAGAAATTGTGAATATAGTCAATGTTTGATGTAAACTGACAAAAATGCCCCTAAAAGGACAGAGGTCAAAATAATAAGAAAAATGCTAATTGTATCCATAGGGGTTGGACACCTGACGCCCCCTATTGGTGGGGGGGCCGATAGCAACAGGCGCCCCACCAATAGGGGGCATTGGGTGTCTAGTATGGATACCCCTATTGGTACAATTATGTACCCATATCACAACCCAAACAATAAAAATGTCAATTTCTCTCTCCTCAAAAAACCTCCACAAACATTCATTAGCTTTGGTTGGTTTGGGACTCGTCAAAAGAATGGATTCCATCTTGTAATCAATAGTTTCCTTCCATCAAATCCTTAGTCCCTAAATGTAGCGGTGGCAATGGGCCGAGCCGAGCTGGCTCGACCTATATACCCACAAGCTTAGCTCATTACAAATACCCGAGCTCGTGGCTCGTGGGTCGAGCTGAGTTTTAGCTTGCGGCTCGAGTGTTTTTTTTTTACTATACCTTTTCTAAACATTTAAAAAAAGATATACATTTTTTAAATTTATATTCTAAAACCTTTTTTTTTAAATAATAAAACAAAGATAAATCATCATCCTTTATCCTGGTTTGGGACCGGCTACTTCAATTTCGAGTAGGCATAGTTAAAAATTATACACGAACAACTTGTTAAGTGTACAATTTTTTAAAAAAATTATAAAGGTATTAAAATTTTTATTTTTGATGAATATGGTTAAATTTAATATCACTTACTTGACGACATGCAATTTCAGCATATTTATCTTGCAATCGAAAATGAGCGTCTTCCCAATCCTTCATGCACATTAATACTTCCAAAATATCTTCTTTCAGTCGACTCTTGACCTCGGAGAGAACCCTCTTACCTACACTAAAAGCAGACTCCGAAGCTACAGTGCTAACCGGAGGTGTTAGTCGATCTTTTGCTATCGTAGAAACCACTGGCCATCGGCGTTCATACCTTCGCCAGAATTCTGAACTTTATTTAATTGTTTTGTTATTAGGCATATTATGATTAAAGTAATCAATTAATTTAGCAGGCGACGCATTTGGACTTGCACTCGATGTATGATTACATGCAGTCGAATAAAGTAATCAATTAATTTAGCAGGCTACGCATTTGGACTTGCGCTCGATATTTGATTAATGCAGTGGAAGACAAACTACAACTAGTACTAGAGGAACCCTATGCAGATGCGGTTGAATCATATCTATATGAGTTAATGCCCTCGAATAAATTTAAAACTTCAACGTCGACATCTGCTATATTAGTGGGAGGAGTAGGGTTAGAGTCGGAGGGTGCCCGATTAATATGTGTGCCCATTCGTTCGGCATATCATTCATATATTTCACATAAAGTTTATTCCAAATTTTTATAAGTGATAGTTACATTAAAAGTTACTGCTCTTGAAATTTGATCAATTACAAATTTAGTACCCGATAAATTATATCAGGGGTCCATGATGCATGCTAACGGAAATAGCATTGGCAAGTCTTCTCAATATTTTTTAAACTTTAATTCCATGGAATATATAATTGAATCTAAATCAGGATCATTTTTATATCTATGAAAAGCTCTAGCAATTATATAAAGACGTTCAAGGACCATATAACTAGTACGATAATAAACTCCAAACAAAATATTTGTAGAATTAAAAACTTGTCAATTTTTTTTTTTAATTTTAAAAGCTAAACTCCAATCAGACTCATTCAAAATAGTATCATTTTCGTCTCTAATATGCATATTGTTATAAAATTCAGTTATTAAATGTTCAAAACCTTCACATGATTTTACTAATAAACAAGTGGAGTTTCACATATGCCATATGTCACTAATAAATGTTTTCGTATGCGTCACCTTAGTTTTGACACAAAATTTCTCAAATGCTTGTTTTCTACTAGGTGATATCGTGATGTACACTGGTGCATTCTTAATTCGTTGAATTTCATCCATAATATGTTTTAAACCGTATTGTACTTTTAAATTAAAAATATGGCATACACATCGAATATGAAACAAATAACCACCAAAATCATGTTACAGTACTCTGCACAATATATCGATAACTATCTTATTACACTAGCATTGTCGAACGTAAATTAACGAATTTTACTCTCACAACGATATTCTCTAACAATGTTCATAATATCATTAAATATGTTGTTAGCGTTGTGAAGAACTCAATAATTTTAAAAGTTATAATTTTTTTATGCATACACCAAAGTGGGTCTATGTAATGTGAAATTGTGGCTATATAACCTCTTTTATTAATCACTTCCCATATATCCGAAGTTAAAGATATCAAACCCTCATATTTTTCTAAATCGGCAATCAATAGTTTCTTTGACTGAAGGAAATATTCTATTGTATCAGACCAAAGATTATTTCGACTTACTCTAACGTACCTCAATTGAAGATATTTTTTCACGTAGGAAACGAAATGTAGGTTGTCCGCTATTGCTGGTGTCAACTCAGTTGCGGCAACGAACTTCACCATTCCCATTCGAGCTTTCTCTGGCAGTGTAATAACACTAGTGTCTCGACTACCAAATTGTAGTTTCGTTTAACCAGCAGGAAGAAGCCCATGTTTGGCCGCACATGTTTTGTAGTGACGGTTGAGGTGGGTGGTTCCAATGCCTATTTGCCATGCTAATCGTTGATGACGGTATTTTCATATTGCTTTGGATTCTGGAACTCCATCAACCACACGACTAGTTTGAACCAATTTAAAATAGTCCCAGCATTTTGTCTGCTTTTTCCCATTTCTCTTCCTTCTTGCATCGAGAATATCTAATACAGGTTCATCATCATGTTCCACCTCTAAAAGTCAACGTTATCCAAATCAATTGGATTATTACTTCCAAGAACATAAAAATTCGGAATATTTTCTGGAATAGACAATTCATTAGATCGTGAATTCATTCCGAAATTGACTTTGGGGTGTGACAGGTGATTCGCCTCCGACACCGAACAAGTTTTCAACAAATGAGCGTGAATCCATTTGTGAATGGAAAATTTGTAATGAGATAATTGATATTGAATAATTGAATGTTGAAGTAGAATTGAGAAATGAATGTAGATTATATAATAGTGTAGAAAATAAATTGTAAAATCAAGATTATAACTCAATAATGCAAAATGTAGAAGAGAATCAAGATATTAGAAATATAGAGAGGAGAGATTGATAGTTGGCTGAAAAAAATGGATTAATGGAAGGGTAATTATAGGGAAAAAAATGGAATTGAAAAAAAAAATCAGTGACTGTTCTAATCACTGCTATTTTTTTTTTTCAATTTTTTTTGGGCGAGCCATGAGCCGAACCTATTAAACAAGCCCACGCTCGCCTTCGACGGCTCGTAGGCTGGCTCAGCGAGTGGCTCTCTGAAAACCCAAGCCGACTAGGCTCGGGTGGCTCGTGGCTCGTTTTTCATGAGCCGACGAGCCACTCGACTCGATTGACACCACTACCTAAATGTATTGTGAATTTCACAATCACATTAATTGTGGTTTGATCACCTTTCAATATAAAAAGTTATTTTTAAAGTAATAAGATTTGATAATTTACCTTTTTAGTTATTTAAGTATAGATGTTATTTTTTTAAAAGTATTTGATATTTTATTGTCAAAATAAGTACTTTATTTATTTCTACTTTTAAGCCATAAAAGGTTTTAAAAAATTATTTTCTTATAAGTAGACTACTTAAATTCAGGTAAACAAGCTCTAAACTAGTTTTTCTAGACAGTTAGTTACATGAATCTTTTTCTACCACACAGTTTGACTCATTCTTAGATATAGAAAAATAATTGCACGCATGAGCAAATTTCTCAGCTCCTGAACATGTGCAAGCATACACAGAAACACGTCGATTAGTTTCTTAAAGCAAATATTCCGTAGTTAGCACCACCATAAAAAAAAAAAAAACTATTGGCAACCAGCAAGGATTCTTAGAATTCTATTGTAGGGAGATATCAATTAAACACGAAATCGAATAAAGAACTACAACATCAGAAACTTGTGTACTCGATGCGAACAATAAAGAAAGGATTCCAATGATTAGAATTATACTGAAATTATATTGAGGTATAAATCAAGTTTAAGGAAATATTTATGATGGATCTGGGTATATATATATGTTTTGAAAATGACCCAGTTATTGACCCGAAAAAGTTAAAGGGTTAAGGGTGAAATGGCTGAATCGAAATTGAACTGGGGTTGACTCGAAATAAAATTAGTAAATAAATAAATAAATTTATATAAACATTAAAAATCTCTTTTAATTAAAATAACATTTGAAAATCAATTATTTAACATTTTATTATCTATGGACCAATTTATATTGAAATTAGATGGGCCAAAACAATATTTTGAAGTCCATATATAGAAAACCCTACATGGAATAAAATGCATTCAAATTCCGGTGACTTTCACTTGTAGCCGCTGGCTTTTCTTCATTTCAATTCATTTGCATCTGTCGCCTTTTTTCAGATAAAATCATATACGACTGCTTCCTTTGTATTCTAGATTTTGGAATTATCGCTTCCTTGTATTCTTTCTCACTGGCACATATATATTTACGTATATAAGCATTAAATACTTAATTTTTTTATTTTTTTTTGGATTTTGAACGTTGAATGGTTTGTCAGTGAACAATGAGTTTGCCAAGGAGACAATGGCCTCCTATTGCTTTTAGGAATCAAGAGAAACAGAGTAAAACATTATCTTCTTCATTCTACTTTAATTTTTTTTAACAAAAATATTGTGGAAACTTTGAAAATCGTGACCGATTCGCATATTTTCGGTTGAACCGGATAGGTTCCCGAGTTTTGCATTGGTTTCTTTGCATCCGATTTTTCCCTATGACTCAATCGGATTTCAGTCCAATTCTCGATTTTTACAGTCAAACCAGCTAGTCCGGTCTCTAGAATTGCTCGTTTCAACTATGACAATGATGTTCAAGGGAGCTCTTATGTCTCCATTTCTGTTACCATCAAGGTTCATGTGCAGGATTCCCTGATTATGTTTCAAGGAATTTTGCATTTATTCGTAGACATGAGTTTGACGGAGTTATATAACTATATTTGACTATTTCATGGCAGTCCTTCAGAAATTTCATCATACGTAAATTTATCCTTAATAATATTGAAATTCATATATCCTTCGAATGCCTGAGGTGCCTCTTCTGTCCTTACTAACAATGTAGCATGTCCATGAAAGATTGGGCCTCTTCTAGTGAGGTGGTGAGGCTCCGACACAGGGATCCAAGGGTTATATTTCTGCATTAGGTCAAATGCTTCGTTGTATATTACATTTTCCATACTTTCAATATCTAGAAGTATACGGTGAAAATATTCTTCCACTATTAGTGCTTGGATCACAATCACCTCATCTTCGGTTCTTGAAATTTCAATTCTAAGCTCTATAGATTTAATTGAAGAGGCCAAGGATTGTGGATTACCTATATCCTTACCAGGCTTTCTAGTATTTTTGCTTTCCAAGCTTTGTATCTTTGCACACAGGGCGGTTTGCATCAATGCTTGGAGCTCCTCGATCATCTTTTGGATAGCCACCGTAACTAAATTGACCTATGCAACAATTGGAACACCACTGATCTTTCGATTCCCATCCTTCAGTGTTCCAGCTAATGCCTGGCTTGCTTTCTAAGCTGTAATTCCTGGTTTAGTCTGTTCGAAATTTTCCATAGACGGCGCCAATTTGTTTATAGTAAAAGCAAGAGTGGAAATAACTATTTGAAAGGGAAATATTTGAATTGTATGCCCTTCTCTTAAAAAAGTGGGGGCATTTATAGACTTCCCTTCGGGCTTTAGGGTAATACAGCATTTTTAGGGAATATGATAGATGCAAATCCTTACTGGTTGCCTCATAATCGATTCTATTATGAACTATCACATTTTATTCATTAGCCCAGGTGTATTGTATTAGTAGCCTATAATCGTGCCTTAAGCATTTCCCTTGTGTTCAGATAGTAGTTTGTGCCAGCCAGGGTGAGGATAAGTTTGTTTACCTGGAGCGAGCCTCTTAAGTCCCTTCGTATGTGGCTTTCGATTTGTAAATATATATATATATACACACACACACACACACATAGACATATATACACACATATACAGAGAGAAAGAGTATGGTGACTTTTTTGTTAATTACATAAAGAGAGAAAAAGAGGGGGAGAGGAGGCACGATTAGAGTAGGGTGGGGGTAGTAAAAGGGGTTATGATATGGAAAGTTTTAATAAGAATATCTACATTGTTGGATTAATTTAAAATTAAGGGTTCATATTTTTTTGTCAAAAATCTTGGTAGGTAGAACGCTCTCCCTAAATTAATTCAACGATGCGAATTATTATTTTGATCTAATAAAAAATCAATAAATTAAAATAACCCCTTTAATTTATCATCAATCCATATTCGTCATCTCATATTGACATCTTCCAATGTGTTAGAGTAATACATGTGATGAAATGTGAGGCGGTATGACAAAATCAAACTTCTTCCTTTTACCGTGAAATTATAATCTCTTCGTCAATAAGATTCGATCAATTATAAGATCTGAAGTGTGTTAATTTTGATTATCCATCATATCTTTCATCCCACTATTAAGTCAATGTAAGTCGAATACTCTTTTCGAATTGTGAGTACACTTTGGCCAAAGATTTCATTATCAATTTAATTGAATGAAATGTAGATCATAAAATCTTTCTATACAAGAGTGACGAATCATCTATTAATCATTCACAACCTTCACATACTCGAATAATGTCGTATTGGCGACTCTTGATAGAACAACATCCAACATCACCAAAGTATAGTCGTCCTCATATGAGATACTATAATGACATCAAGTCGAATGACAAAGTCCACTACCAAACGTTAGAGATTAACTACTGAAACTTCGATAGTTATCCATGCAGATCAACTACTTACTTCACAAGTTAGAAATTCCACATGTGATGGTTTATCAGTAATAACAATAGTATTCGTTATTACTTACGACCATGTATGATTTAAAATTCGGTCATATGTAATTTGTATCTCACAATCACAAATCCTTATGACTACCAAATTACCAACACTTGAATCTACAAATTCTATTATTAATTTATTAGAATATTAATCTAATTAAATAATAGATTTGTCATAAACGAAATGTACACTTATATATGTTAAACAAATTTATGTCCAAAATCGATTGGATCCTAGACATAACACTAGCAATTTTCTCATAACCTTTCGACTGCAAACAAAATCAATGAAGGTTGTACATAGATTAAAAGTTTTTTATTTACTTATACGTAGAGTATTTTAGCTTAGGAAAACACGCTCTAAGCACCACCAAACAAAACTATTGGCTAGCCCATCACTACACGTAACATTTTTCTCTCCCTACAAAAGCACTTTTCCATCTCTGAAACCCTCTCATAGGTTATCAGAGTCGCCGCTCCTCACCAGCTCTATTCCTCAGGTAAATTATTTTCTCCTATTTTTTAATTAGTTGAAGATTGTTTTTATTAATCTGAACTAGATTCTTCTATAGATCTATGTGTTTAATCGATTGATTGCTATGTAAGTAATTTAAACTGGAAGTTATTTATTAGATAATCATCAGTTTTTTATGGACTAGATTTTTGAGTTTGAAATTTAAACCGATTGATTGCTCTATTCCTCGATATTTTTATTGAGACGACCCATTTAGAATAACCCAGAAGAACTATGAATGAAATGAATATTTTCTTTCAATAATAAACAACATCATGAATTAAATTTATTTCTCAAACACAATCTATGAATCTTTATTAAATATTAATACTTCAAGTATGATTCTGCACGTAGCATTTTTTCACGTTGATAATTTCTCGTGCAATCTTTTGTTTGGGAGGCAAAACATCATTTTTTGGTTTGGCACGATTGTTGGATACGAAAAACAACCTTAACAATTTGAAGATATCCAAGGTTGGAATGAAGCTAAGTGACCCCCCCGCTCCCCCCCCCCCCCCCCCCCCCCCCCCCCCC
>CAIGRP010132336.1:0-14338 GCA_903798385.1 Fraxinus cuspidata
ATAGATAGAATCAAAAGATTAGTGAATGATGGGATACTTAGCACTCTAGATTTCACTGATTTTGATCCAGACATGGACTCACATGATCAAAAATATTTCATCATCTTTATTGATGATTATATATATATATATATATCTACTTTCTTCATAATAAGAGTGAAACATTGGATGCCTTTAAAATCTTTAAGGCTAAAGTAGAGAAACAATATGAGAAGCAGATTAAGATCGTAAGATCAGATAGAGCTGGAGAATATTACGGTAGATACACAGAGGATGGACGAGCACCTGGTCCGTTCACTAAATTTCTTCAAGATCATGGGATAGTTGCCCAATTTACCATGCCTAGTTCACCAAACCAGAATGGTGTAGTAGAAGAAGAAATAGAACATTATTGGACATGGTGCAGAGCATGCTTAGTAGTTCCAATTTTCCTAAATCCTTGTCGATTGAAGCACTTAAGATGACTGTGTATATATTAAACTGAGTTCCAACTAAGGTTGTCCCAAAGACGCCATGTGAACTATTGAAAGGTTGGAAACCAAGTTTGCGACATATGCACGTTTGAGGATGCCCGTCTGAAGTGATAATCTATAATCCACAAGAGAAGAAGTTGGACCCAAGGACCATTAGTAAGTATTTCATTGGATAGCCGAAGGGTCTAAGGGATACAAATTTTACTGTCCATCTCACAACACTAAGAATGTGGAATCAAGAAATGCTAAATTTTTTGAGAATGACTTGGTTAGTGGGAGCGGTCAAACTAGGAACAATGTTCCTGAGCATAATCATTTGGAATCTCAACCTTCCACCTTGAGTGACAGATTAGTCATTGTTCACATCACTCCTCAAGTACAAACAGGTGCTGAACGACCAATCGTTGAAATTTCACAAGCTGCTGACAATGTTAAAGTAGATCAAGTAGTTCAGGAATTTCCTCAACAAACAGTTGAACCACAAGCTTCTCAAGAAGATGATGTTATAATATTAAGAAGATCTACTAGAACCAAAATGTCAGAAATTCCTTGTGATTATGAAGTGTATTTATAGGAATCTGACCACAATATTGGAGCCGAAAATGATCCTGAATCATTTTCACAGGCCATGAGTTGTAAAGAGTCAGAATTATGGTACATTGCCATGAAAGAAGAGATGAGTTCCATGAAGAGTAAGGAGTCTGGGATCTTGTTGAGTTAGTGGTGTCAAAGCCATTGGTTGTAAATGGGTCATTAAGGCTAAGAAAGACTCACTAGACAATATTGAGATATACAATGCCAGACTTGTTGCTATGAGATTCACTCAAAAGAAGGGAATTGATTATACGGAGACCTTCTCTCCGATATCTAAAAAAGATTCTCTACGTATTATTTTGGCATTAATAGCCCATTTTGATTCTCCACGGTTATGATTTGCTTCAAAATTTTCAAGAGTGAGAGGACTTGTGCCCACAATAGTTTATTTTTTTTTGTCAAAAATTTTGACAGGCAAGATATATTTTTTGACGACAAAAATATTTAATCTCTTTGTAGGCTAATAATTAGTGAGAAAATTTTCGATTTTTATTTGTATTTTTACTCCATACAAAATGTATATTTGAAGTGCAAAGATAATTAGAGAGAAAGAGAGAAATTAAAGAAAATTACTCCCTGCAAGATATGGATGCTATTAAGTAAATTTAAATTACATTTTACTATAAAATTTAAATTTTTATTTGTATTTTTACTCCAATTTGCATTTATAATTTTCTGTTATACTTTAATCATTCGCAAATTTAAATTACATTTTACTATTAAGTAAATTGAATTAAACTAAATTATAATTATAAATTATTAAGAAGAATTAGGTAAAACTACATTATTTGTACACCTCCGTTCTCTAATAAAAGTTCTAGATTTTCGACGTTGGACAAAACCCCATCATTTCAACAAAAATGACATGAAAATGATCCACGTTGAATGGACCAACTTATTCTTTAGTAGATAATGGACTTCATATTTATAGGTCATTTTAAATATTTAGCTCATTAACATAGTTTTTATTTTTTGTATTATATCATTTTTATATATTATATATAATTAAAATTGTTATTTTATTAATTGGGGCAGTGAAAGGGACTGGGCAAGGACCATTGTCCCCTTCTCCGTTGTGGACCATTGTTCCTAATTATTCGATGTCGAGATCTCTGCAGTTTTCGAACTCCCAATCCACATTTATAATTTTAAATTATACTTTAATCATTTACAATTTTAAATTACGTTATATTATTAAGTAAATTGAATTAAACTAAATCATAATTATAACTATTAAAAATTTGAAAAGAATTGGGTAAAACTACATTATTTGTACACCTCCATTCTCTAATAAAAGTTCTAGATTTTCCATATTGGACAAAATGAAACCCTTCGTAAAGCCCCAACATTTCAACAAAAAAGACATGAAAATGATCCACATCGGATGGACCAACTTATTATTTAGTAGACAATGGACTTTACATTTTATGGGTCATTTTTAATATTTAGCTCATTAGCATAGTTTTTATTTTTTATATTATATTATTTTTATGTATTATGTATAATTAAAAATTATTATTTTATTAATTGGGATGGTCAAAGGCACGGGGCAAGGACCATTGTCCCCTTCACCGTTGTGTTTCCTTATTAATTGGGGAATTCCCGTTGTGTTTCCTTATTAATTGAGGAATTCCCGTCATATTGCCATCCCCTTTGAAATCCAATCTTCAAGGTCAAAACAAACAACATTTATCACTAGTTTGTGCCCACTTTGTTGCACTAAGTTAAAAGCTTAATTATATTAGGTTTCGGTCTCAAAATATATAAAGATTAAAAGAAAAAAAAAATCGGGGGGTTGGGATATGTGGCTGTGGTGTAGGAAAAAGAGGTATATTAGGAAGATCATGACCAAAACCTCAAGGAGCGAGACAAGGTAGAAAGCAATTTAAGTTAGACATGTGGCAATTGTTGGGTTCGTATACGGGCCTGGGGATGCGATTTTCTTAATTTTTATCTTTTATCTTTTATTGCTTTAATAAATTATTTATATTTACTCATTGTATATTTGAAAACAATTTATTTTTGGGAAGGATTTGATACAATTTATGGTTCTTTGAGGCAGGGGCGGAGCCCAATAAGGTTCAGTGTGGGCCTGAACTTCTGGGCCCAGAATATATTTTTTTTTTTCCAGTAATATGCTAGCTTCCCGTCTAAGAGTGAAGTCCAAAATCATTACCAATACACGCTGCCCTAATGTAAACAGCCTAAGACCACTACACAGTCCAATCCAAAAAAATTAAAAATATCAGGTCGTAATAGGCTGTAAATGGATCAGATATGGATCGGATCTGTCTATATCCGATCCGATAATCCAACGGATATTTGATTGTTAAATCCATATCCGTTTTACTATGTTATCAAATATCCAATCCGATCTCATATTAAAGAAATTAGGGAAAAAATAATATTGGAATCAACTTTTTTTTAATTTATTTTTTTCAATTCTTAAACGGGTTTAATAATTATAAATTTTTCACTTTTTTATGTTTTGAATTTGATGACTTTTTTTATTCTAAATTTATTTAATTTCACATTTATTTATTTTAGTCATAAATAACATGCCATAAAAATATTTTATCGACTCAATTATTTATAACAAATCGGATTGGTTGTTATCGAATCGAATTGACCTATATCCATAATTGATCCATTTAGTTAACGGATAACGGATTCGAATCTTGATTTGAGTCATCGGACTGATAGCCTGAATCTATCTCCCATTAGTTTCATCGGATTCGGATCAAAATTCAATCAATTGACAGCCCTAGGTTGCAGCCTCCGCCTCTGCTCTCCTCCAGCCTCCATTTCAATTCAAAACATTAGGGTCGCAGCTCGGCAGCTCCATTCTCTGTTCAGTGCAAGCCTGAGGCTATTCTGGGACAATTTGATGTCAAACGCCAGGTCTCTCTCGAATTTATATTTTTACCAGAGTTTCTTTTACACTTCAACTTATATACAATATATATATATATATTTTACTGCATATACATTTAGAATTTACTGTTATCACGAGAGAAAATTGAACGAACATACGCATGTAAAAGTTACTGTTTTTACAAGACACAACTGAATGAACATGCTGCATTATAAAGTTTTTATTTTGGAGCTTAAAATACGTATAAATTCTGCTTGTCTCGGTGCAGTATTTTAGTGGAAGCAAGATTTAAGTGGATAATATAATTGATATTAGGACTGGTTTGAGCTTTTCGTACCCTATTGTGCAGCAATTTGCTTCTCAATTACTAACAGAGAACAGGAGTCCGTTTGATTTCATCATAAAAAAATCCTTTGAAATATAAGTTGTTGGTCTGCTCTATTTTCTTGAACAGTTTCTGAATATATGCACATCAATTCTGCAGTGGAGGAAAGATGTAAAATCTTAAGTGAGAGGAGCTCATCTTAGTTGTTTGAATTACTCCAATTTCTCGTTTTCTATTTTCCTAAATGGAGGTTCACCTGTAAGGACATTTAGGAAAAGGGTTTTCCTAACATGTTCTGTGAAGCAGTCTTGTGGTATACATTTTCGAAACACTTCCAAATAGTTCTGAATGAAATTAGTTTAGTCTAATTTTCCCATGTCATCAGCAGTTTGGCTCTTGTATGGTTCAAGTTGATCTTTGGCAGTTTTCACTGTTGCAGTTTTACAAGTTCTGGACTTCCTTTTTTCCCTTAACATATATAGTTGAGGTATAATGTCCATTTATCCCCCAATAATTAGTTTCCATAATTTTTTTCGGAGGGCAGTTTGAATAAAATATTCATTGACTTCAAATGCAGTAGGTTTGGAATGGAATGGAGTAAATATGCTTGGTGAGGAGCTTGACTTATCAACACCTACGAAAATCCCAACTTTTTCCGAAGAGTAAACGTACCCAAGAATTCATCTTTACTAATTTTCATGGCGCCTTGGTGTTTTTTAACTTTTTTTTTTTTTTTTCTTGTGGATAAAGCTTCAGCAATTTACTTCCAGCAAAGACATTATGGTGGCAGTGGTGTCTTTGTGTCAAAACCGTAGGCAGCACAGGAAAGAGGATGATCCTTAATTTATTCCAATTAATTCTCAATTCATAAAACCACCAGATTGAGAAAAAAATGTTGATTCTCTTTTTTAAAAAAAGTTGATTATAAGTAAATTATAATTACAATTTTAAATTACATAAGCGGTTACCGAAAATAATGGGGAGTGAAAAGATTGGATGAAAAAAAGTTGATAGTATTTTAAACTGACATATGATAGAGTGATGCGTTGCATTATGTAATCTATTATGTAAATCTTGATGTATATGTAGCAAGATCCAATATAATATATGCGGTGTTAAAAGACAAAAACAGAGAGAAAAATATTGATTAAATTTTTATTAATTTTGCAGCGGCCATAGTTTCTAACTCTCCCATCTGCCATACTCATTACTTTTGGCACTATCATCGTGCTTCAACTGCAACGTTTTTCATAGATACAGTCTGTGTTAGCACCGACCTTTCAATTTTTAGTCCATACTTACTATCAACCAACACACTTTGTGCTCTTGAGATGCAAGTACAAACAAAAAAGCAGTCAAGAGAAGAAAAAAATGGTTGTGGTACATGAAATATTATTGAAATCTCAATACAATTTTGAGCAATAGAAAGAAAGGTAAGTAAGGTATGTAAGTGCTAGGATAGGCGATAGGTATGGACAAAAGAGGTGTTTCCGTGTTTTGTTAGAGTTAGAGTGTGATCGGAATTTTATTTGAAAGACTATTTGGAAATTATATTTGGAAGACTATTTGGGAATTCAATTTGAACCCTATTTGAGAATTCTATGTGCCTTGATCCCGCTCGAGTGCTCAAAACAGTAGCCCCAGAGCTCACTTACCGCAAGGTGGACGGTCACGCTCGACAACTGAGCGGCAGTTATATCCTGTAATGAATAGTTCGTGATTTTGACATGTTTTTTGAATTCTATTTTATGTCAAACACTTCATTATTATCTAAACTTGTTATAGTTGAACTCTACCACATCTTAGGCTCTTCTTTGCACTATAAATATGAGGAGTAAACCTCTTGAAAAGTTATCCTTACATTCTACACATTATGTAATCCTCCATTATTGATATTAGTGAATTCTCCTATTTTACCCATAGTTTTTTCCACGTAACTCTGGGGACACACACACAAGCGGGGACTGAGTTCAATTAGTTCCTTCACACACTTTTTCGATTCTATCCTCTCTTCTTTCAGTCTCGATCAACTCTATCTGTGTTTTATCATATGTATTGGTAGTGGTGTGATCCTTTTAATAGATGTTTTTGTGGTTTGTACGACTTCGGTATCGATACTGGTGGGACCACCACCTTGTATGGCCAGAGGCAATACAAGAGGTTGTTACGAAAATATTTGTTCATTTGAAATACTGTAAGTGTACGGTTCGTTAACAAGAAATAAAATGGATTTTTGAGTCCAAGTATCGTACCCATAGAGATTGTATTTAATTAAATTCAAATAAACTAAGTCTTAACTGAAACAATAAAAGCTTGGGATTTTTCTATAACTAAATTGTAATCTACTTATGAAGGCAATACCTAAATTAATGAGAATCAATGAAAAGATGTGATTAATTCAATTTTTCACATAAGTCAACTAATGAAAAGCACATTAGGATCTAGGGATGGCAATTTACCCCGCCCCGCCCCCGAATGGGGCAAAAAAACCCGACCCGAACTGGTTGATGGGGCGGGGTGGGGCCTGACGCCCCGTCTCGGGGCATGAGGTTGGGCGGGGCGGGCGCCCCGCGAAGAATAATAATAATAAAATAAAAAAATAATTAACTGAAAAAAAAAACTAAACGGGGAGGAAAACGTGCCCCAAACCCGCCTTGACTAAGGCGGGGCGGGGCGCTGGGCGAGGTGGGGTCGGGGTTAGGATCTCGAATCCCCTTTAACACTAACATTACAATTTGACAACACGGTTCAATTACAAAGATCAATATTCCGAATTTGTTTAACAATCTCTCTAAAGTAGAATTAAACATATTTTCATATGTGACTCGACTATATTTTTTTGACGATGCGAATATATAAGAATGCATTAACTATTTATGAATACTTAAAGATCACAAAAAGTATGGCAGTAAATATCTATCCATATAGGACTCTACAACGATTAACACTATGTCTAACTTATTTTCCATATTTCAAGGGTAATACAAGCCACAATATTCATACAATCATTGTGCACAAAATCGTAAAGAAAACCATTCCTTGAAAACCATTCAATAATTGAAAACGTGTTTGAATGTCAAAAAGAAAAGTTAAGAATTAAAGGTTCATGATACAAGATTCATTGTCACACTAGCACTAAATTGTTTTAGCCTCACATGTTGTGAAGAAGAAAGCAAAAGATGTAAAAGTTGTTCATCACTCGAAAATTCTTGAATTCAATCTTGAAGTTCTTGAAATTCAATCTTGATGTATACTTTGCCTCATTTTACAATTAATTCTCCACACCTTAATTATGTTGATAATTTGTACTCATAGGCTTCTCCTAAAAGCCCCAAAGTTTCTAAAATTCGTGCAAATAATGGCCCAAAAAGAAAATCCTAGTTGGAATAGAATTCAACACGAAAAAAACAGTTTTAGCTGCATTTTGGCCTGGGCGATCGCCTAGGAAATACCCAAGTGGTCACCCAAGCATATGTTTTTGCCTGTGTTATTGATAAACTAAGTAGGGCGAGTGCTCGGCTATTATAATTGGGCAGTCGCACAGTTATAAATACTTTCAAACGCTGCATTTTGGTCGCCAAATTCGATTCTTACCTCTTTTAAGCCCCTTTCTCTTGCACTTTCGATCTTTCAACTTCCAATTAAATCTAATTGAACCTGTAACATTTTCAATCTTTATTTTTGTGGACTAGATCAACTATCAAAATATTGCAATTTAGTCCCCATACTTTAGATTTCACCCTTCTTCTTTTCCATTTGCTTTGAAATGAGTCCAAAACTGAAAAAAAAAAAAGGAAATTGAACTAAATTAAGTAGAATACAACCAATTAATGTTGTTGATTTACACAATCCCAATCATCTTGTGGTCAATATTTTTCTTTACACCTTTCGTGCAAAATCACTCTTTATGTTTTTCTCTCCAATCTCGAGGCATTTCTAGCATATGTGGGTTCCTAGCAAATATTATAATGCATTTTTCCACAATCATAGTTAGATCCTTGTAAACTTAGAAGGAAGATAGTATTTCTCAAAGTCACATCGTCAATCTCTAGAGTTCAGATCTCAAAATCCCTATCAAGCACCGCTTGCTTTTGATAGTCTAAATCCTTTTTTCTCTTTCGCTATGAATAAATTTTGACATTGCTCTTTCTTTTTTGACATATTATGTACACAAATTCTCTCCATTAAGCTTTTAAAATGACCCCTGCAACGAGTTTTAGGCCGATGACTTTCAAGTCAGATGACAATATGGTATCAAGTTTTAAATACCCTAACAAGCTTAATCGCTCGATTCAAAAAGGCTACGAAGAGATGTATAAGATATATCACACATTTTGTTTTTACATGAGATTCGAATTTTTAAATTGGTCAGTGCCCATTGAAGACTCTTTAACTTAAACTTCTTCAACTAAAGATCTGATCCATGAACTCCAAACCATCAAATTCTATGAACACATGCACTGACATTTCGACCCCCAAACTACTTTATGCAATTTGGTTTCTATATTAAGGAGTTGGGGATTATATTTAAACCTAGCTCAACACATCAAAAATTAAATCCACATAATCAAGTCATATCAAGTCATGCTCCAACATAATTAATATGTCAATAATGGCTATGTGCTCAAATAATTAAGTCTAACATGGATAAGTACTCAAGTAAAAGCACACGTTATTATGTTTTCTAGTATTCTACCTAAAGCTATACTCAATTCAAACATATATCATCATAGGCGTTAAGCTGTTCAACGCTAAACTAGACACTATCTTTGAATTTTTTTTAAATTTTTTAAAATTAAATTATTGTACAAACTCGATAAGCAGTTGAAAAGCAAGGAACAAAGATCCTAAGTTTCCAAATACTTATCTAGCCCCAAACTTGAATAAAACATTGTCCCCAATGTAAAACTAAAAATAATAAAAAATAACTGAGTAGGGGAGCGATACTCTCCTGGGGCAGATACGGATGAGTAGAGGAACCATGCTTGAGTGGCTGGTTAGATGAACTAGTAGGTATGAAGGACTCAACTGTCTTTATTATATGGCTGACATTTCGGTCAATTGTATCTAGTCAATTTCCAAAACGTAGAATCTGCTCGTGCACCTGATCATATGCATAAGTGACGGTTCTTCGATCATGGCGCGTCATGTTATCATTCTTCTAGAATCCACGTACTTCCATACTCACTCTCTGCAACTCTCCCTCCATGTCGATCTGCCTATGTAGGGTTCATTACTGGGTTTTGGTTTGGAGTGGGGGTAGGTTGGGGATGGAAATGCGGAAGAAGATGAAATTTTAAATGTTTAGGACTATAGGTGGTAAAAATAAAAAGTTTGGATATTATCTACAAAAACAATGAAAAGTTTAAAACCAAAATTACAATTATTCCTTTTTAAAGACTGCAAAAATAATAAAGGTGTATCTCTATCTTTTATCCCATCGTTGGATTTTACTGCACACTCTAAATGTATAACTATCCTCTTGTTTTGTTGCAAATTCATAAATTAATAAAATAGTGACCAATTATTTTAAAGCATGAAGAATAGAAGCAAAAATCCATATTATGAAACATTTAAATATGAGAATGAAAATTGAAATCAAAGGTTCAAAACAGGTTACGTCTTTCATCCCAATTTGTAGAAGTCGATGATGGAATTTATGATTTCTAGATTTCAAAGCTTGAGTCTTTAACTTCCAAATTTTTGTCTTAAAGTTAGTCTCGTATTGTGAAAGATGAATTGATCTTGTAACTAGGATAGTTGCTTAAAGGACATGCATCAATGGCTAAGATGAATTAATTTTTTTTTTTTTTTTTAATTTTCAAAAGCATATGAAGTTGGTTTATCTTTGCTCATGACCATAGGATTTGATTTCATTTCAAGAGTGGAATGAAGGTTAAGAATAAAAGTCTTGACTCCATTCCAACAGGTAGAGGAGAAAAATAATTAGGGATGGATTTTCTCTTAACGCCATTTTAATTGTTGGTACAAATTGCAACAAGTGGGTAGTTATTTAGTAATTGCAATTTGGATAGCGATTTTCAGTTTCCTTGTGGTTTTAACTATTTCTTCAAGTTTGGAAGCACGTGAGTTTTTCCCTTGGTGGGGATGGTGTTACTTTAAATTGGATTTATGTTATTTCATTGTTGCTTTACATGTATTTGCACTTATTAAAATATGCAATCTATATATATATAAACAAACAAACTGGAGTTTTGATTCTAATTAATTCATGCACATTCATATTAATTCATGAATAATAAACCACCAAAAAATTTAAAAATTAAAGCAAGAAAAAAAAAGTACTTTATTTAAATTTTGACAACATTTATTATTGTATTTTAACGTTCTACTTGAACGTTTCGGATAGCGTTTAAAAATTGACCACTAGTGTCATCAAAGAGTACATTATTTTTCAACAATCAAAGAAAACAAGTCTTTAAATATATTTATTTTGCTATTTCCAATAAATATTTGCAGAGGGCGCTCGGCTTTGAAATCATTGCCATGTGGTCAGCGTCTTCTATTTCCTTCTGTATTGCCACTACACTATTTTCAATTTCCCAACGCTGGAACTCTGGGGTTATGGTTTTATCTTGGCCAGTTATGATGAAAGCATGCTTTACCGATCCAAACTTTTCATCGGAAAATGGGCTCCTATTTGACAAATCTTCCAGAAAAAGAGAGCCTGGCCTCACTAATGAGTTTGCTAATGCAACATCCTACCATAATGAATTAAAAACACTTGTTAGTGTGGTATTCGTTTGAAAAATAAAGAATCTTTTAGTTCTCCTTAACTTTTTTCATTTTTTAATCTCTTTTATCATTGGTTCCATTCTATATATTTTTACCTCAGGTGGGGAGAGTTGATATAGTCTGGTTGACATGTACTGCGGACCAAAGAGTATTGATTGGAGATTATCTTCGGGTCTACCAAATGGCTCGAATTGAGTGTCCAAAAAATATCCCGGCGGGATCCGTGAACCAAACAAGTTAATTAAAGTAAATTAAGAGTGAAATTTATTAAAATTGTCTAATTCCTAAGAGTGTATATACAATTTTTACCTCTTCCTGAACATAGGATGGCTTATGTATAGTGTCAGGCATCATAGCCCCAAGAAAAACAGCCATAGAAATCTTTTCAGGGTATTTCTCCATTGCAAAAGCCAAGTTCAAGCCACCAAGACTATGTCCAACTAGAACTACCTTTTCGTCTGGTGGAATCGACTCCATTACCTTAAACAATGGCAGTGTATAGTCTGGAAATGTGCGAAGCTCATCTAGGCTTTTTCGGGTCGATGCCGGAGGCTGAGAGATCACATACCGTGACGCGGTGACCGGCCGCCTCCAACAGCGGTTGTAGCTTGTACCAGCACCAAGCTCCATGGCATATACTATGTACGAGAACAAAATGCCTTTGTTGATTTTCTTCCATTTGTTTTGCTTAATTAGTTTACATCATATCCAGAGATACATCTGTATATATATAGAGTAACGTGTGGTAGTAAGAGAATGAGAGAATTGATACCATGAGTAAATGAGAGTAGGGTCCACGCAATGTAAACTTCTTTGGGAATCACGTGGAGTATCTAATCACTCTACGCATCTTATAAAACTCGACTTATCTCTAACACAAATAATTAATTTTATTTAAGATAAGTTCTTCCAGTTAGGAAATTGATTAGTATAATAAATAGAAGAAAAAAAAATGGGTAAATAGCACAGAACGTCCTTATCTTTCAATGTGATTGTGCAAAACGTCCATACCTTTCATTTTTTAGCATTTTCACCCCTACTTTCTACCTTTCATTGCGCAAAAGGTCTTTTTTATCCATTTTTTCAATAAAAGACCATTTTACCCTCATATTCCACTAAAATACAGAGTACAATTTCAACTCTAGTCCTTAAGTTTTTAAAAAAAAATTACAACGAAATCATAAATTCTTCACCACCAAAAAGACCATTTTACCCTCATATTCAAATAAAACAAAGAGAAAAATTTGAATAAATAACTTCAACTATAGTTCCTAAATTTTTTTAAAAAATTACAAAGAAATCATAAATTATTCACCACCACCACTTTCACAACCTACTAACCGGTATAGATCCACATATCACCACATTTCAGCCATCACGCCCATCGAACTCTACTACCACCAACCTTGCTTCGCTCTCCCACTATCCTCCTCATACGAATTTGAAAATTAGAGCACTTAGAACACACCAATTTTGATCAGATAACTCTCTCCTTGCATCACGCCCGTGGAGAGTTTTGGACCAGAAATTGAAATGGTTGGGAGGATAATATTTTGAAAAAATTAGGACTATAATTGCAATAAATTATTTATTTTTTCTTTTCTTTTCTTTTTGTTTCATTTAAATAGAGGGGTAAAATTGTCATTTTATTGGAAAAATGGTCGAAAAGGATCTTTTGCACAAGAAATGTGAAAGGTAGGGGTGAAAATGTCAAAAAATGAAAGGTATGGATGTTTTGCACAATGACATTGAAATGTAGGAACGTTTTGTGCTATTTATGGAAATTTTATTTGAAGTGTTGTATACGATTTTAAATCTTTTTAAGACATATTTTGCTCATTTCATGTAATGCACGCCCCCCAAAATATAACATATCTTTTCATTATTGACTACAATAATAACATTGGTGGAGAACTACAATTTTGTAGGGAATTATGTTGGGTGTGTACAGCCCCCTCACATGTGAGGGGCCCCACAATGAATAAAAAAATTGTGGGCCCCCTATATGTGAGAGGGCTGTACAAGCATGGTGTACATGTAGCAAATTTCTTTTATAGTGCTCTTCTTGATCGGAGTATCAAAGAACTAGAAAGTTGAAAGATATGAATTTATGACAAGCTCGAAAATTATTTGAACTTAATTTAGGAGAGAAGAATTTCGAAATCAATTAAACTTGATTGGGATACAAAAAATCAAATGAAACGAGTTCAATTTATAGATTCCATGTGTTTATCTTTCCACACCACAACAGTCCAATTCTCCCGCCTGTAATGATAATCCATATAGGAGAAAAAAAATGAAAGATTAGAATTCATCTTTCTTGTACTAGTAAAATTATAATAATTATGAAATGCGATGTTTTTTCACAATCCTAACTACTTATTAATAGGTGTTCAATTGGACTTGAAACACCTATTACACATAAGTCAACACAATATTTAATTAATATAATTAATTAAACTTGACCCATTAATTAATTAATCTAAACAATTAACTTAAACCCATTAATAAACTATCCAATCAATTAATTATACAAATGTCCAATACTTGTGAATTAACTAATTCATTATATTATTCTGACCCATTAAGTTTCAAATTACGATGTCGAATATCTGAAATTATTATTTTGATCTAATCAAAATATGATAAGTTAAAACTCTCCATTTAATTTATCATCAATTCACATTAATTAATTAATTCACATTCATTGTCCCAAATTGACATTTAGTAATCTATCAGGATAATATATATGACGAAAAATGTCACGTGGTGTAACAAAATCAAACTTGTTCATTTACCATGTAATCCATTCGTCAATATGATCCGATCAATTGCGATGTGAAAGTATGTCAAACTCAATTATCGATAATATTTTTCATCCCTCTTAAGTTAGTAATAATCGAAACTCTTTTCGACTTATGAACTCACTTTGACGAAGGATTTCATTATCAATTTAATCGACTGTAATATAGATCATAGACTCTTATTGGTCAGTAAATTAATTTTCTTTATTGTCATCCTTTGGTTAGTAAATTAATTTTCTTTATTGAGATTATAGAGTAATGGAAAGAGGCAGAGTAGAAAAATTTATTGTGGTTGCCCATTGTTGTGTTTTTTTATATCGCAAGTGTACGATATCGTAACAAGTAATATAGTGGACCTTTGAGTCCGGATTATCGTTCCCACGAGAACTATACTTTGGAACTTAATCTAATTTTTCTAACTCCTATTTGATAAAAGCAAGTAAATATTTATGATGATTGTAATTATTTTATCTAACTACCTTCAACAAATTGAAAATATAAAATATATTGC
>CAIGRP010132362.1:0-24753 GCA_903798385.1 Fraxinus cuspidata
TCAAACGTAGGGACGTTTTGTGCTGATTATCCTTTTTACAATATACTAAATTGAATGAAGAATCTACTATTTATAGGGTCTAAAAATATCACAAAGATGGAAATAAGATAAAAAAATAATGTGGAATAAAGGAAATAATATTTTTCCAATAAAACATGTGAAATAAAGGAAATATTTTTTCAAAATATTCCACCTGATTTGGGTCACAAAATCCAACAGCTACATAAAAATATGGTTGTGCATCCATAATGGTGATATATAGCATTACTCAAAATCTGACAATTGTGTGGCACATATATTAATGTATCCCAAACTTTGACTCGTTATCTTTCAATTGATAACATGTTATGTAAATGAGCCTCAACCATACATAAAGTAGATTCTAATATTCAAAAGCTCAAATGGTGGGGGGCTATCATGGAGCGGCGGTGATAGTGTTGAGGATTTTGAATGTGTAGGCAGCAAGCAAAGACAAAGCTAGTGATTGAAGGTGACAACAATTGGTGAGCCAATGCAATCTTATTCGTGGCCATCCTCTCCTAAGAGTTAGAAGGTGATGCGATTGTTGTCTTAAATGGGATGAGTCGAGTGCGAGTTGGTTCGTTCAATAAGGGTGTGTCTCGGCTTGCACACATGCCGAAGAGCAGGTCGCATGGTCAAATTGCTATTTGGTTCGTTAGTGAAACTAATCGACGAATGACTCGATCTACTTAACAAACTGTCTAGATGAGATACTATTTATCAATTGAGGACATTGGTTTCACAGCTGGAACACACTTACTTTAAATGAAGGACTCAACAACTACTCACAAACGGATGCTTTGTCAAAACTTTTTCAGCTCATTAATATTTTCCGACATGGCTACATGCCATGTGTTCCTACTTTTGCCCTTTGGAATAAATTACAGAAGTCTTCAGTGTCAACTGCCATTTGTACTTGAGTCCCAAAATTTCTTTAGGAATTTGAGTTCGTTTGAACTATTAAGGTTATGTCAACAAGATATTTATGAATAAAAATAAATGAACTATATAAAGGGTGTTAAGAAGTGCTTGAATAAAAAATTATTTGATCTATTTTATTTTATTTTTTGATCGAGGTATTTGTAAACACCTAAAATCATCCCCATGACAACCTGTCAAACAAAAGACTCCAAACAAGGATATAATAATTTTACTTAAACTACCAACTTTTCTCTCGACAAGGAAGGGAGACTTTTGCTAGGTATTGGATTAGGTTAAGCTAAAATATAATTATAATAAATAAATAAATATAGTCAAACAACATTGTAGAAATGCCTTGTTCTTGCCTCTTCACCAAAACAAGTGCTTCTGGATGGCCCTTAGGCCCCTTACCCACAATTCAGAAAGGTTCGATGGAGTTAAGTCATTATGTTATGTTGATTTTTTAAGGGGCGGAATTTTTTTTTTTTTTTGGAGAATTTACGGTTAAAATATGTGATTAAAGTTTAAGCAAAAATGAACTTCTCAAGAATATTAATTTGTTGGTTGACTTGTGTTTAAAGTTGACCCCAACTTTTCTAAAAAACTATTGACTCTTCAAACTCCATAAAGTCTTTTATGTTCAAAGGGAGAGGGTTGACTTTTTCAAATCCTCAACTCTACACACGGTCACACTAATAAAAAGTTTAACAATATAGTAAGTTGACTTTGTCCGAGAGTCAACTCTTCATCAATATTTTCTTTAGGTGATAAATAATTTATTTTATTTATCTAACAATTCGAGATTTTGCACGAGTTTAGTAACTTCGACATAATATACACAAAAAAATTTCCTCTCATACATTTTAATACTTTTAGACGAATCGGTTAAAGAATAGGTTATAGGTAAACAAAAGAGATGCTACGGTTTGTACCAAAAATTGAATGGGAAAAAAATTTCCATTAAGAATTGCTGTATAAAAATCAAGAATTCTTGATACATACACATCTTTAATGATAATATCATAAGAAAAACAATCGAATAATGAATCCTCAACGGCAATTGAGATTTGAAGCTCATCTTCATTGATATTCATAAATGTATAAGATTCTGCATTCGAAATCAAGGCTCCAAAATCTTGAATGAAATTGCAGCTGTTCTGGTCAAGATTTTCTTCAAAGTCAATTCCCCTGACTGTAATCCAGTCTTCTTCCTCGGTCCAATTTGGTAGGTTTGAACTTATTGACGAAGAATCCCTGATCAAACGGCTGATCCTATCAGCCGGAGAATCAGGATTCCGGGAAGGATACTCCGGTGCCTCCGTTGAATCCCAAAAGCATTGATCCAATACACTAGTCGGAGATATTCTATTGAATTCTCTTACTTCTCCACCACAATTCTCCCCCAAACCGTCGAAAAATGAGTGTTTAAGAAGTTCTTCAGCTGTCCACCGGAGTTTTGCGTCTCTTGTTAAGCACTTGCTCAAGAATTGCTTAGCCTTATCAGACAACCACGTCGGAAATTCCGGTACATCACCGGAATATCCAATTCTGTACAGAGCTGATAACAGATCATGCATCTCCGGCCACGGGGTGCATCCGGTGGCAATTTCAATAACTGTGCATCCTAGAGCCCAAATATCAGCAGGGAATCCCCGTTCTTCACCCCGGGCAACCTCCGGTGCCATGTACACCGGTGTACCGGAGAATCTCGATTTTCCGGCGATGGCATCATCAGCATCTTCTTGTATAAATTTAGCACAACCAAAATCTGCGATTTTGATACCATCTTTTCCGACCAAAATATTCTGGCCCTTTATGTCTCCATGCACCAGTCCGTTCAGATGAAGATAATTCAATCCTCGCACCATTTGATGTGCATAAATTTGAATCATAGACTCATCTATTGAACTCCCCTCCTTTCTAATTTGATCGGGTAATGCCCCGCCGGAAACATACTCCAAGAAAAGATTGTAAATAGGCTCATTGTCCTCAAAAGTAATATCAGAACCTAAACACTTAATTACAAAGGGAGAGTTGAGTTGAGAAATAATAGACTGTTCTCTCTGCAAAAAGCTAGAAGAGGAGAGCTCGGTAGACTTCACGGCGAAAAGCTCTCCGGAGGAGGTGGTGGCGAGAGAGACGGAGGCTGAGCTTCCCCTGCCTATAATGGGACCTCTAGTCCATTCCATTGGAGAGAACAAGAAATTGTAAAGATAGAAGAAGAGTAGGTTGTGTCGTTGGGTGATTTTGGCCTTGGGGGCCGGGTTCCTTTATACATAGAATCTTCTTAGTAGGTGTGCGACGTCACGCTGCCGCACATTTGTTTTTGCCCTTTTTCTCTGTGGAAGGGACACGTGGCGAACGGACAGAAGAAGTTTAACAACTTGAGCCGACCATGCCGTCCAAATGGTACACGTGAGCATCCAGCATGATAAATTTATAAAAGATTTTAATGAATTGGAAATATCGATTTCCGCTGTATGCCGCATTTCAATTACAGCTATCAAAGGTTGGTCCAACAAATTCGTACAGTTTTTACTTTTCATTTTAAAAATAAGAGTAATCTGAAAACACAAGGGGACAACGTGAAGGCGGGGGAAAATCATAGGATTTCATATGGTTTTACATTGTAATGATATAAACAGTAGTTGGATGTCCAGTGATGATTAATTTCATATGACTTCAAGTTTAAATTGATTCAATTTTGAACTAATGGGACGCGTGTATCCTTCAATTTCTTTAATTTGAATTTTGGTCATGTCCGACATTTAGCTTTCTGTTCAACAATCATTCTTTGGAAAAAATTGTGATTTTTAAGATAATGTATGGTTAAAAATTAGAAAAAAAAAGTTTTAAATTTACGTACAGAATATTTTGTCATGTGAACGTGTGTGGATGAAATGAGTATCTATCAAAAAAATTTTTTAATAATGATCGTCAAACAAGGGCTCAAGTGCATCATTGGCATAGATTTAAAAATATATGGTACCTAAACATAGAAAAGGTCAAATGAACACTAATTTTCAAAATTATTTACTCGGACCTCGAAACTCAATAAACAATAGAGGAGTATTTTACTTCTCCTTACCCATTGGTTGACCTATCCAACTTATTTAATTCATCGAACCAAACTGGACATAGTTGCAACAACTATTTGTAAAGTAGATTCTATCATCCAAAAGCCAAAAGAGTGGGGTGGGGTGGGGTGGGGTTTAAATGCGGTTCTTTATATATGTAATCTTATTCCTTGCCTTGCTCTCTTTCAAAAGAAAGTTGTAGGCGATTCGATTCGATACTAGCGTGAGCACTTGGGGACATTGGTTTCATAGCTGGAACCCTCATAAAATTTGGAGGATTCAACAACCACTCACAAAAAGCTGCTTCTATCAAAACTTTTTTAACTTTTAAGTTCATATATTTCCTACATTCCTCACTTTTCGACATTTTTTACCCCGTACTTTTACCGTTTGGTTTGCGTTTTGAGTTCGAAAATCTTTTATGGGTTCTTAATCAACCCTCAAATTCACTGCAACGGTGATGCTTTTCTAAAAGAAAAGTTCTCAATTCATATGTGTCCTTTCCTTTTCCAACTTTCACCTCAGCTGCAATTCTTTTCATCTCCAATCAATTCTTCTCCTATGATACACTTTTCTTTTCTTTTTATTTTTCTTGACAGTTTAAAATTATTGACGCGGGAAGGAAACATGAATAATAATAATAATAAAAGAGTTTTATTCGTAACACATGAATTGGTGTTGTTCAATTTTGCTCGAATGCATATATTGGAATCCACCAGAAAACAAAAAACTGAAATATTATTAATGTAGGGTCTTCGAACCTTTTAACACATATGTAAAGCGTCAAAAAGAAACCCTAATTCGGTTACAAATCCAAATACAACTAGAAATTGCAAAAATGACCCGTGAATGATGAAATTCTTGACCTCGACAAAACCGTAGAGAACTAAAAAATAGCTGGATTGTACTCAGGTAAATTTGACATCAAATCTTAAAATTAAGCGTGTTTTCGTAGGCCCCTCTTATTTCTCCATTTTTCAATTGGTTTATAATTTTCTCATCTAACTTTTTTGCATCAATTATAATGTTCATTGTTTTCGTGAACATGACAAATCAAGTCATCTGTAGACCCGAAACTTTGAAGCTTTCAGCAAGACCAAGATATAGCCACAATGGTCGATAGAAAGTTCTGATTAGTTATGGGCGCCGAGCATAGTTTGGTATTTAGACTGTGGAGGATTAAGGTTCAAACCCATGCCCTAGTCTCAAATAGGCTTTAGGTTGGCCTATGTTCTTGATTTGTACCCGGATTCACTTATACTAGTTCATCAATAATGATTTGCCCTCCATCTTCCAGCTCGCATAGTTGGACTTTCAATATGGTGATTTCATAATACAACTTGTTTAATTGTTGTTTTCCCAAACGACTACAAATTAAATTAAATAAAAAGTGGGAAATTTTGCAAAATTTGGCCTAGTACGTATAAAATATTTTTGTAAAAGAACTTGATATTTACTTAATTTTAGTATCGTCTTCATATAAATGACACCTAATGATAGGAAATGAAATTCATAATATTATGCATTAGGTCACACAAATGATATTGATCGAATGTCATAAAACGTTAATTATGCCATCACTAAATATCAATTAGTTTTAATCTGAGAGGATTGAATCCAATCCTTAACACCTAATTTAAGAAGAATAAGAGAGTCCCTATAACAAGAAATTCCATTAATAAAACGTATTCTATTATATTACAAAAACAAGGGTGCAATCCTTTTCCAGCTTGATTGTGAATTTCCAACAGCACGTGTTTTCCTTAATTTGGGTGTATTTCCTGAAATCCCAGCACACAGACTGAGAGTTCTATTCATATATTATCAACCTTTCAATCAAGATTCAGACATTATAACAATTTCGCAATCTACAATTATAGAAGAGTATAAACATTAAAATCAGTAAAATATTGAGATATCGACTATAATTTATCATAATATTATAATTGATTCTTGTCTTGTTGAAAGAGGATAAATTTTATCTTGTCCTAGTCCAATTTATTTTCATTAAATATTCGACACAAAAATATTTTTTCGTAAATGAGTAACAGTAAAATTTAAGCTCTAAAAATTTTGTAACTATTGGAAGATGAAGGAGCCTAGAAGGCTGTCCATTATTTCAACACAAATTGTCTTCTTACTCATCCTTCCTTCGCTCTTTCTTGATTTCTTATGTGGAAATTGTTAAGCGATAAAATCTCACATCGAATAAAGATGAAAATATATATCAACTTATAAGAGTTTGAGCTACTTATCTTAATAAGGTTGACATTTTAAGATGAAACATCAAATCTTAACATGGCATCAGAGCCCATTAAGCTCCAACGAGTAATTCGATCCGATTAAAACTCAAAAAAATTGAGAACACGGATTTCAAGATTGATCTGCTCAAACGAGCCACCATCTTGAGGGTGCATGTTAAGGGATAAAATCTCACATCAAATAAAGATGAAAACATAAACTAAGAGTTTGGACTACTCATTTTAATAAGGTTGACATTTTAAGATGGAACCTCAAATCTTAATAGAAATATTATCCCATTTGATCAATGTAAGTCTAGCTTTATACCATCTTCTATTAATTCTTCAACATGGTGAACGTCTTCGGTAATTGCAGGGATTCAATACTACGAAACTATTTTCACCGGTCGAGGGATCAGCGATGACACAGTTCAACAAGAGCACGAGTCCTTGAAATTTCTTCTTTCAAGAGTAGTGACTGGTGAGTAATATTGAACTACCTCGTTCAACAAATTCCTCACGTGTAAGTCAGATTCAAATTTTTTAACCAAATGTGTAGATTGTATGCACTTTTTTCGTAAGACTCTAAGAAACTAATTGGTACATGTAAACAGGGGAAGATCGAAAGAGGCTTCAACCCACTGGATTTGTAAGTACTCGGCTCATTGTGTTACAAATCGACCTGTTAGGATTAACACAGGCCCAATGACAGTTCATATAGCGTCTGATCAGCCTGTACAAGAAACTGTGGTTCGACCATATGCAAGGCAAGAAGATCATATCTCAAAAACGTCACACCGGTAAAGATACTACAGGGTAATAATACAATGCCACCGGCTTGCCAATACATTCACAATGTCCCTGCTGTAATCTTCTCGTCCAGTGGCTTTGTAGGAAACTTGTTCCACGAATTCAACGAAATTATCATCCCTCTTTTCATTACGACTAGACATTTGAGATTGTTGGTGCAATTTGTCCTCGAGGATTACAAGGCCTCATTTGTAAGGAAATACAGCAAGCTTATCTCAAAATTGTCTGCTTACTGTTTTCCAGGAGCAATAATTGGGCTTAAATTTCAAGGCCATTTGGCTTTGAATTCCAGCTACAACCCTGGAGCGCATTCGATTCAGGATTTCAAGCAGTTTCTTAGACAAGCATATAATCTCAAGTTTGCCCAGATATCAGAAGGCCAAATTTAGTGCTGGTATCCCGCAGAAAAACAAGAAGGTTCCAAAACGAAGATGAAGTGGTTTCCACGATGGAAGTATTAGGCTTTCGAGTAATTATTGTTGCAAGAAATAATGTATTATCAAACTTAAACAAATTAGCGTGTATAATAAACTCTTGCAGAGTCTTCGTGGGAGCTCATGGAAAGGGCCTTACGAATGAGTTGTTCTTGCCTGCTGGTGCAGTTATGGTGCAAATTGAACTAATCGGCCTGGAATGGCCTGCAAAGGCCTATTATGGTGATCCGACATGTGAAATGGGCGTGAACTACTTGCCCTACAGGATCGAACCAGAGGAGAGTTCACTTTTGAAAGTTTTCGGACAAAATCATACAGTGTTCAAGGACCCTCAATCCTTCAGCTCTGAAGTAGGCAGGGAGATATATCTTAACAATCAGAATGTAAGGATTAATCTTGCAAGGTTTAGGGAGACAATGGTTGAAGCACTTAGTGTTGTTGAAGACTCAGATGTATAATTTTGATGTAATTAATCATTCTCATTACTTACATAAAGGAAAAGCTAGCAGAAAATACAGATGAACTTATTTATTTTACGTCCTGTTCGAAAATCAAAGAAAGAGAAAACGAAATAAAAACAATAATGAAGTGTAAATAGTGTCCTAAGCAAAAAGAGAAGATGCTCATATGTAACTCACTTCCTTGCAAAACTTACATTTGCCATGTTGCTTTCATTTTTTGGAGGGTTTTTACTGTCAATACCAATATTTGGGTTTATATTGCCAATGATGGAGCTTAAGGCTTCTGCTAGGGTAGAAGTAAAATTTGGGTCTGAGGCAATGGCTGCGGTAGCTGCATTCGTCATATCGTGAGAGCTTTCACTACTAAAAGAAGCAGCATCAGAGACTGGGTGGAGAAATTTCGAGTGGTTGTAAAGAGCCTGGGCAATGGCCTGTGGCCCCAGCCCAAGATCGCCTTGGAGTATTTGCAAGTGTGAATGGGTGGTGGGAGTGTTTGTGAGATCCAACGTAACAGTAGGGAATGGTGCTGAAGTTGAAATTGATGCTAAGTTTGCTGTGTAAGGAAGAAAAGTTCTAGTAAGCACGTTAGGGTTCATGAATCCATCGGTACCTGGCATTGGCCCTGATAGTAACATTGATGCGGCTGCGGATGTGGTGGAGGCCATTGCCATGGCAGCGGGGGGCAGCGGATGGTTGTGGTTGCCTTCGTAAGTGGTTGTAAGTACAGAACGATCTTCTACACACCTTTGTACCTGTCATATAAACATAGCCTTGTGTAATTTACATTTAAATAAAACTTGTTCTCTTCTACAAAATATAAAAGTTTTTTCCAAATTAAATGAATAGTTCAAAACTCATTGCTAGCTATTTATAAAAATTATGCACGTGCACGAAGGACATGTTGACAATATATATTGGGGATAAGTCAATATACCTTGAACATTCGTGACTACCGTCCAAGTAACAGTAAAAGTAACTTATAGCTTAGTTGAATGTTTTTTCACTTTTTCTATTAGTTAAACGAACAAAAATGGACGAAGTAACCAACCCGAAACAAAGTTTAAGCTCAATGAACATCTTATAAGTTATAACAGAGTGAAATACATAGTAAAAAACCTAAGACTTTTCTAAAAGTTCACACGACTACTGAGTGTACCTAACCCTAAATAAATAACTTCGTCCCTTTATTGACATTCTAAGCTTTTTAGACGAGTTGATTCCATATTAATACAATTCAAAAGGTGTTAATTAAATCAAACGATCATGAGAAAAGTAGTATCAATAATAGTGTGATTAACCCTACTTGTTTGCGCACTGGGCAGCCAACTGCCATGGTACATCGATAATAAGCTCGAGGGCAGGGGTTTCCTTTTGCCAATTTTTGCCCATACTTTCTCCACTGGCATCCATCAGAGATCTGTGTATAAAGCTCAATATGAATATTTCTTCACTAAATCAAGATCAGGTGACAAAATAGTTCATTAATGAACAGGAACGAATGATATATATATATAATAGGCGAGATTTTAATTTTTTTTTTTATTGTGTTCTTGTCTTGACTTACCATAGGTGCCTCTGATCGTGCTCGAACTGATACGCGGGCCTTTTTCATAGTGTCTTTTGCAGCTTGATTCACATCCTTAGAAGAAGAATGAAATTTTGGTACTTTATTTGGAATCCATTCTTGAAAATTATTTTCTGGGCTTTTTTCTATCTGTATTTTTGTCTGAAAATTCTTCTGCAATTCATCAGCCATTGTCTTCTCTTCTTCCATACCTTTTAATACTGAATGTGAACGTTTATGATCAAAAATCTGTCAAAATATCACAGTAAAATAAGATCAAAATTACCTCTTTAGTTCAATATTGAATAAAACTAAACTGTATATTAGTACCAACCTTTTGATCTACTGCGGTTGCACCTTGAAATTTTTGTTGATGCTGTAAAAGTGTTCCAATTTGCATCTGTAAAGAATAATTTTTACTGTTTATTTGACTCAATGTAGCTCTTAATCGTTCATTCTCTGTGCTCACACGACGTAGCTCAGACTTGATAACTACAACCTGCACCAGAATTCATCTTAAAAAGTCAACCTCATTAAGAAGATTGTTATTTGATGTAAAATTTGCCCTAAACACTTACTTCATTGGAAATTCTGGGTGATGCACTATCATCCTCCATAGACTTGTCACTGGCCATAGCTATTGTCGTCAGATGATTCGAACCAGTCTATAAAATCATAAAAAACCGAAAAAAATAAAAAATAAAACCTTTGATTTTCGAGAAGAAAAAGGGGTTTTCATAATATATTAAGAATAACTAGCATACGCTTAAGTTAAGATGGAGTTCTTGTTCAACACCATCAAAATTGTTCTCTTTCTTGAATAGAAACGTCGTTGATGCATCCTTAGAACTATTCTTATCAGCAAAGAAATCCATTTCACTGACAACCCTTTTCTCTCCATGATCATCATGAGAATTGATAATCACCGTTTGATCGTGATCACGTGAGCCGTCCATATTTACATGCAAGATCAAAATATACAAAAAAATAAATAAAAAAGAAGAAGAAGAACTTGGATCTTCAATGGAGAGTCTCCCTCTTTTTCTCTGTCCAAATTAAAGATGAAAGAAAATGACCCTCTGAGAGTCTCTGAGTGTGTATTTTTAGGTATTGGAAGTCTTATTAGCAGTCTGCAATTGAATGGGCTTTAATATCCATAGGAAATGGAAGAAAAAAGGGATTAAGTTGGACCGAGCGAGCGTGGGATGGTGTGTGAGAAACGAGTTTGACTCGTTCTCACCTTCCCAATTCGCCCGGCGCATTCCACGTTACAAGGAAACGACCGGGGAATAGGAACCTACTAATAATCAACTCACGATTCAGTACGGCAGAACAAAAGCAACACTCATTTATTTTACTTATTCATTTATTTCGCAGTGCATTGACTAGGAAAGTGAGTCTTTGGCAATAAATTTCATAATTAAATATTTTTCGAAGGCGTGTAGATATTGTTTAATGAATATATATATATACGTGTTAATCTCTTTTTCTTTTTAATTTTAAACTCACAATCACAATAGATTAGTTAATTATAGAGTTCTCTCGTCTCGTTTCAAGTTAACGAGCGAAAAGATTAAATAGTTGTAGCTTATCTCGCTCGAAAACTTTTAAGTTCTACATAGGTATTCTTTTCAAACTTGCTCCTGTTTTGTGATCATTAATTTCATAATAATCAATACGAACATGTTTAGCTCTACTTATAAGTTACTTCGTTAGAAAGTGAGTTAAGACTTAAATTTCAAATTTATCATAAATATTTAAAATCATTCTTAACAAATTAAATTAATAATATGAAAGAATTTCTCAAAAAAAAAAAAAAATCATTGACTTATTTGTGTAACTCAATATATTCACTATTTGTTAATTTAAATTACTAATAAATAATTTCGAAATAATTGAAATAATATGTTGGTTCAATCAGCCTCGCTATGACCTTAAATTATGCAATTGGACAACAAGAAACTTAAGTATGAGATGAAGAAAACTAGTGAGGTATAAATATGAAAAGGGTGTAACCTTGCATTGATTATTTGATCAAATTCTCATGGGGAAAAGACAATTAAAGTAGCCCTTTCAAGATGGCTAAATTATGAGATATGTCATGCAAAGTCAATTTTTAACTAGAAGATAGAGTCATTTAGCCATTATTTTTGACAATTTCCCTTTCAGTTTGATCAACTTGGCTTAAACACCAATATATATGACCATTTTTTTCGCTCTAACAAGTAGGATTGAGATAAAAATGACATTAGCCAGATAATCGGGATAAACGACAAGACGAGAATTTATAAAAAAAAAAAAAAGTCAGAAAATAAATGCTGTTAATTGTAATCATTAAGAAATAACGGTCATTTTAAAATACATACCATTCTATAATGCCTCGTAAATTAGTTGTCATGATAACTTTCTATGACATTTATTATGTAGAAAAATGTTTTGTTACGACTTGTAAGTTTCGTAGAAAGTCTTTCCTTGCTACTTGCGGTGGATTTTAGTGGTAGAGAAGGAAAAAATGTGCCAAAAAAAAAAGATAAGGATGTATTGACGAATTTTTAACTTATAAATTGATCAAACATAATTTTTAATGATAATATAGTTCATACTCATAATTTTGTTTCTCCAGTGTTGTCTTATTATCATAGGATCAATTACACGGAGAGTCAATTTTTTTAATGCCCAATTTCGGTTTTAAATCAACTTGATGGACGTGAATTGAAACATATGATCTTCAAATGTATGACATTTTTGGAGTTTGGGTTATCTAAAAATAATTGCATATTTCAGCATAATCAATTTTTCACCTACTCCCATTTAAACTTACTAGTCTATTGCCCGAGCAATGCACGTGTTATGTTATTTTGAAGGTAATGTTAGCAGTAACTTTGTATTTATACTTTGCTGTTTAGCAATAGAGATGTGTATAGAATGATCCCAATTTTCAATAACATCAAAACAAATTAACAATGTTACATAGTTGAACTGAAAAATTGTTAGATATTTTTTCATAATTTATTTATTTGTCTATTATTGTTATGCAAATGGATTGTCGCTTCGAAATGGGGATCAACCTGTTGGATTTTGATTTTCGTTTATGTGTTGAAGAGTTGTGTCTGTTGAAAGTTAAAATAAGTTTTTATTTGCTTTTCTTTGTGCCTGTAAAATATAACAAACAAATGACGCTAAGCGGAGAGAAGTATCCTCGCGGCACATCGGGAGGAACTTCGCGCCATGCACAAAGATCTACTCCGCGCACATCGCGGAGCTCGAACTCCACGCCGCAATTTTTTTTTAAAAAAATTACTTTTATATTTTTGAAATTACTAATTTATTTCTTATTTTTTTGCTAAAAATTAAACATTCCGTTATTCTACTTAATTAAATTTAGATGATAAAATTTACTTACATTTTAGACAAACTAAATACAATTTCAATTCTTAATAATTTAATTTAAAAACACTGATAAAAATTATAAAAGCTCACATTCTTTTACAAATCATATTAATTCTATAAAACATTAGACATTAATATTTACAATTTTTATATTTGAATTCAGAATATAAAAATAGCAAAAAAAGTACATCCCCACTAATACATGAATGAAATAAGCAATGTTTTACAAATTACTTCTTTTTTTCTCCAAAGAATTACTACAGGTTGTAACAATTGGGTTATTTGAGTTATTGGGTTATTAAGGACGAAAATTATGAAAAATATTCAGCCCTGAGTCTTAAAATAATTAAAAAAAAAAAATTGTGAGTCTAGCTGCACCCTTTTACAACAATGACAGGCACTAACACCTGAATTTAAATTGCTGAACAATTCCACAAACAAACAAGGAAAGCAAAGAGATTTGTACAACACCGAATGTTAAGGTGCCCAGGAGGAAAAAGAAAGAAAGAAAGAGAAAACTTCAAAGACGATCCAATTAACTAAGTCCAAAATTCTACATAAAGTATAAACGTAACAAAGCATAGACGATTTAGTATTGAATTGTAACCTCTGTTAACCTTGCTATCCAAGATGAAATTGATACTGTGGTCTGAAGCAGAGAACTCGTGAAAGAAGTTGTCGTTTCAGAATAGATATGGGTATGATGGGAAAGCAGGATACAATTATGCTTAAAATTGATTATTAATAGTAAATTGTTGCTTTCGGTTTTCTTTCTTCTTTATTTTCAAAGACATAAGAAGAGTGAACAATTGTGGGTACGAGAAAGTCCATATTACCCTTTTATTTTAAAGCTTCGTGGATGGATAGTGGAGGATAACTATTGATAAAATGTGGATAAAAAATGCTTCACAAATGAACAGTAAATGATAGATTGCCTCTTTTAAAATAGTAGGGATAAAACAAGAGAGCTAGGTCGTGGACTGCTTATACGGATGTAAAAGATCAACATATTTTGGTGTGTTGTTTGGGAGTGATTATTTGAAAAGTTCTTTTTTTTTTTTTTGGAAATATATAGTTTAAAGTAAGGAAAAGTTATGAAAAAATGTCGAAGAATTATTTTTTATAAGAATATATGATTAGAAATAAGTATGGGGAAAAACTGATTTCGATGACCCGTTTGGAAGGGATTCCGTTATTGTTTATGCTTCTTGTAGAAGGTAGAAGAGCTTTTTGAGAAAAGTAAGTTAGTTTGCACTAAAAGTTTTTCTAGTAAGATAAAACACTTTCATAAAATTATTTAAATAAATTAAAAATTAATTTCTTAATTTCAAAAACAGTTTTTAACCTTTTAAAACTCATGTCCAATTGGCCATAAATCAATTTTTAACAATTAAGAATATATCCAAAAGACTCTCTATTTTTAAATAGCATATTTTACAATTTAGAAAGTATCTATAAATTCAGAGAGTAAATTTTTTTTAAAGTACTCCTACATACTTTTTTATATTTGGCACTTAATTTTAGTACTACTCCCAAAAAAATAAGTAACGTTTTTTTCTATCTTTTATTTTCACAAGTTTTCCTCTAAATTATTATATTATTTTCCTCCATTAAAAATTGAAATAATTTGAAAGCATTAAATAATAGAGAGTGGGTTTGGCTCTCTAAACTCACTCTATAAATTAAAATGTTGCTTTAAAGAGTTTTTTGGAGCATAATTTTAAGAATTGATTTTTTAAAATAGAGAGTATCATATGTTTAAAAACATTTTTAGAGATACTCTAACAAGTACTTAATTATGCAAAAGGGAAAATACTTAATTACAAAGATTTCAAGGCACACTTTCAAATATAAGAAACTTGTGGAAAAGTTTCAAAAATTAGGTGGTCGCATTTATAACAATTTTGTGACTTATTAGGTAATTAAACATGTCGAGATCGCAATAACACATAATTTATGCTCACAATCACAAATCGCATAAGATCACAATCACAATACACACATTGTGAGTCACTATTACAAATTTAATTGCAATTACTCATTTTTTAAACAACATATTATTTATTGATTACAAATTATTCATTTTATCGATAACATATTATTTATTGGTCGCAAATTACCCATGACCACAATTACGTAAATAATTTATCAGGAGTCTAGCGGTGAGCCATCTCAAAGCTCACTGCAAACTGTTGTAGCAGTGGGTGAAGTGGTGGTTGTAGTGATGATTAGGGGTGGGCATGGGTTGGATTGGGTCAGTTTTTGTTTTAACCCAACATGATCGGTTTGATCATAATTTAACTCAACTCAACCCGTGTAAATGTTGAAACCCAACCCAATCAAGTATCGATCGGGTTGGGTTGGTCGGGTTGGGTTGGATTGTCAACAAAGACTAAAGTAAATAGGTCGGGATGGACGAATTTATAATTCACTCATAACTTATATTATATTTGGTCTCCATCGTTGCAATGAACAAAAAATATGAATTATTTTGGCACTATTTTTTTGGCACTTCATGCCCGAAAATGTTACATGGATAGATTGATATTAAATTATATGAAGTCAAGAATTTTTTTTNTATGAATTATTTTGGCACTTCATGCCCGAAAATGTTACGTGGATAGATTGATATTAAATTATATGAAGTCAAGAAATTTTTTTGTGTTGAATGTGTATTTATTTATACTATTTTTTCGTAAAATGTATTATATCCAAATCTTATAATATTATTCTAAGAGTTTCTAAACAATATCATAACACTTGTAAAGTTCATAAATATAGTCGGATTGAGTTGAGCAAGTTTATTTGATTTTTATGAGTTAACCCATAACCTGACCCGACTCAACCCGCCTACACAACCAACTCACCCAACCCATGTTAAAACAATAAAAAAACCAACCCAAACCGGTTGGGTTGGTTCGGTTTGGGCGGGTTCGATAAGATTTTGCCTACCCCTAGTGATGATAACGACAATCAATGGTGGCAGGTGACAGTGGTGAAGTGGTGATGACGACGAAGGTGGTGACATGCGACAATTATGATCGCGTGGGTATGAATTGTGACTTGGAGAATGAGTAAAAGAGTAGGTGGGGGTGGGAGTATAATATATTCTAATTTTTGAAAGTATAAAGTTAAAATATGATTTTTGAAATGATAAGTTAAAAATAAACTTCAATAATAGGTTTAGTTTCACAGCTGGGAGCACGTTTGGCAAGACTTTAAATAAAAGCAAGTTAGCTTATGTTTGGCCCTCCATTTTTGAAAAAACTCATTTTTAGCTATACGTTCTTGTATAAAATATTTTTACACATAAATCGAAATTTTTTCCTTTATTTTTAATCACACATTTTCCAAAAATTCATTATTCTAAAACACATTTTCAAAATGGGGCTCAAACATTGGCTAAGTAACTTTTAAGACTTAATAGCAGAAAATCCACTACATATTGGAAATCACAGAAAATGTCTCAATTTGAAACATTTTATTCGAAACACTCCCTATTGTCAATATCCATTAGTTTAACCGTTAAAAACAATAGAAGAATATCAAAATTTAAAATGAATAATACAGTTGCGATCCCAAACTTTTTTTTTTGTTATTATTTTTTCAAATTATAACCAATTTTTTTTTATATGTGCAAACCACAATCCCAAATTTTTAACTTTATTTTCCACCATACCTCACCCCATCTTTTATCCCCAAATCCACCAAAGATCCCAAAACCAACCGCCCTCCCTTTATTCAATGAACTCCACAAAAAAATCTAGTAAAGATTCCAAAACCTACGAGCTCAATTTCACTTCAAAATCATCTAAATCTTTTAAAGGCTTGTGATTAGGACTTGATCCTGAGGATGAACAGTAGTGTTAGGACTTGTATTTTTAGATATGGCTCCATGAAATTGGTCGCCATGGTGAGGTGACTAGGTCGATGGTGTTCAGGGACCATGAAAGTCACCATAGGTTCGGGTTATGGTTGCTAAATCGTGCTCAACCATGGTGTGTTTTTTATTGATTTTGGTTTCCATAGTTGTTGAGATTGATTGGAGATTGTAGGTGGCATGAAACCGCTGGCGTGAGGGTTGATTTGCGAAGGCAAAGGTGGTGGCTTAAGACTTGCAGGATGGTGGCTCCATAGAGGGCAAAAATTGCCCTTAGGCTAGAGAGAATTGATGAAGGAAGTGAATGGGTTTTTATTTTTTTATTTTTTTTTGGGTTTGGGAAGGAAAATAAAATTTTAAAAGTTTGAGATGTGGATGATATATATAAAAAAAAGTTGGTTATAATTTGAAAAAAAAAAATGTTTGGAATCAAAACTATAATTATTTCTTTTTAATTGTGGCATTTTTTTTTTACTGTTTTTAACGGTGGAGTATATTGAAACAAAAGATTTTCAACAAGGCGTTTTTTTATTTATTATTTTCAATAGCTAGAGGAGTATATTGCATATGGACAAGTTTGTAGAGGAATTTTCCGTTATTAAGCCCCTATTTGAGCTCCATTTTTTCTGAGAATATATTTTTTTTTGAGAATTCATTTTCAATCATATATCCTCCTGTAATATAATTATACATGTATTTCAAAAAAAATTCCACACTTTAATTATACATTTTAAAAAAAATAACTATTACATGATACATTTTATATCAAGGATGGGAATCAAGGGCTAAGCATTACTTTTAAAAAAAAGGAACTTTCGACCAGAAGATCCCAGCGATTAAGGTGTGGTATGGCCATATTTGTAATAAAAAATCAAAACCTAAATAAATCTCAAAAGGCGAAATAAAAAACAAAAAAAAATCAATAATGGCGACTCTGGCAGTGGAGGGTGCAGCCGCAACGGCGCTTCGGGCGGTATTTCACCGAGTCCGGCAGGCGGCAGAGAGGTCAGGCCGTTCTTCCGGCGACGTGAGGGTTGTGGCTGTCGGCAAGACCAAACCCGTCTCCCTCATCCAACAAGTCTATGACGCAGGTCACCGGTGCTTTGGTGAAAATTATGTCCAAGAAATTATTGAAAAAGCCCCTCAGGTTCACACTAATTCTAAAAACCTAATTGGAATTACTTTTTCTATTCTTGTTTAAAGTTATGTATTTTGTTGTAAAATTGCAGCTGCCGGAGGACATTGCTTGGCATTTTATCGGGCATTTGCAAAGCAATAAAGTGAAAACTCTATTGAGTACGATTTAATTTCCACTTTAATGCGTCTTAATTTTACTCAACAAAAGGAAAATAGATGATCCCTGAAAGATTTATGTTACATGTTCTTTTCCTCAATTGTCTGCAGCTGCTGTCCCAAATTTAGATATGGTTGAGGGCGTAGACAATGAGAAGGTAATATTGCATTGTTATATCTTGTTTGGTTTAGTGGATTTTACTGCACAGTATAAACTTTAGTATTAAATATGGACATAATTGTCAATCTTTGTGTGCTACTATACCAAACACGCTCTTGTCGTTTTCTCTTTCGTGGTAAAAGGGTTAAAAGTTGCTGGCAGTGGCTTCTGATTTATGATAGCTTCCTTTTGAGTTACGGATTTGAGTTCTTGTGATGAATGCTTGGTAATCGGCTAATGTGATTACCAGGTGAAAATAATTCAGACAATCCTATACGTATTTTATGGCCTGAGCGTGACTTAACCTTGCATAGATGAACTACGGATCATGGATTAGTTTAGAGGTTTGGGCCTCTGGATATTGTAATTTAATTTAATTAGTTCATTGTTGTTTACCAAGGTAATTTGGATTTTTTTTTAGGAGTAGGAATTGTTATTATAAAATGCCTTTGCGTCGTTTGGTTTTATGTTTTCATGCTGTGGCCTTTTAGTGGTCTTTCTCTCTTACTACTTACGATTATGAGTTATTATGAGCTTGATTGCGGGATTAATATAAAAATGGGATTTAACTTTGCTCATCACTCAAAATGACAGTACTTACATCGTCTCTGATGCACAGCTTGCCAATCATCTGGACCGTGCAGTTTCAAGCATCGGGAGGCAGCCTTTGAAGGTCTTGGTACAAGTTAATACCAGTGGAGAAGAATGTGAGTAATAAAATTACGAATGTTATTTTGTTCAATTGCAAAACCATGTGGGAGAGTTTTGTGGACTTGAGAGATGACGTAAAAATGTTTTGAGTTATTCAGAATGTTTGGTGGGCGCAGTTATTGCTTAACATTCCCAGGTTACTTAAAAAGATTCTGACTGCGCGTAAGATTCCTTAGTCCAGGTTCACTTGCATGTATATGATACGATTTGACTAATTCGATACCCTGATCAAATCTGATTAGTTTGTGGACACTTATTAGTCTTTTTAAAGATTCACGTTTGGTTACCTTGACTATCATTCCTCCAAAATATAGTGCTTATTGTCTTCTCCTCTGTTTACAAACAAATGTTGCTTTCTTTATTCGCCCGATATAGGGACCAACTTTGGAGCTAAATTGATTTATCATATGCAGCAAAATCTGGTGTAAATCCTACAGATTGTGTAGATCTTGTAAAGCATGTCAAGCTGGGTTGTCCAAATCTTGAGTTCTCTGGCTTAATGACAATAGGGATGCCCGACTACACGTCAACTCCTGAGAACTTCAAGGTTTGTGAAGAAATAATATTTGTACATGTTTGGCAAAAATTAAAATCTCCTTATAATTTGAAGTCATACTTGAAACGTATTTTAACGTCTGAAAGTTGGATAGGATGGACCTAACGTCAGGATTATATTGCCCCAATTTATATGAAATACAAGATGCATATTTAAATATTAATTTTAACCACATATTGACACTTACTACACTTCACCCACTTAATATCCACACATTTCGTGGGACACGCTATTACTATTCATTGTAGTCTCATTATAATTTATCCCGAGCAAGTACTTACTTTTCTTATCGTTGAAGCAATATTGCCCTTTATTCATGAATCTATTCATAATATTTTTCTTCTTCTTTAGATCTCCTCCCTGAAGAAGGAAAGGGATGAATTTGTTACTCAAGTATGCAATTAATTTGTGTTATCAATGAGCACATCTGTCTTGGAAGGGTTTTGTATTTAAGTATATATTTTCTGCTACCTTGCTTACTGATTATTCTAGGTTCTGATCCATTTGCACTCCATTCAAATGCAACAGACTCTGTTAGACTGTAGAGCCAAGGTACACGAGGTGCTTGGAATGGCAGAATCCCAATGTGAGTTATCAATGGGCATGTCTGGTGACTTCGAGCAAGCGGTGAGCCTGGGATCTGGTTATAAAATTTACTTTGTTAGCATAATTAACAAGAACACAATGTTATATTTTCCAATTGATTATTTACCGGAGTATAGGTTCTACATTTTTCTTGATTTTATGGCTTAATATGTTGTCTTAAATTACTAGTTCCGCACCTTGTGCCATAAATATATTTGGAAGAATGACAACATCTGTTTGATAATTGCAGATTGAAATGGGCAGTACCAATGTCAGAATTGGATCGACTATATTTGGACCCAGGGAATATCCGAAGAAAAAATGAAAGGGAAATCGTTCTTTTATCGCTTTCATCAGTTGGGAGAAATGGGCAGTACCAAGTTTATTTCTCTTGTCAATGACTTTTACAGTAATTATTACATGCTCGAAGGGAGAAATGTGTCGTCTTTCTTTATTTTATCTTTTTGAATTTCAACTGTTGAGCGTATCATGATACTTGCACATAGATCCTTTCTTTTAAGTTTCGAAAATAATGTTTTAGATTGAAACACTAACACATGCATAACAAACTTTGTTCTCCAGTAAAAACAAAAGAAACGGGGATTAAAAGGGGACGGAGGAAAGGGAATGAAGAGGATAATCTATATGAACATCCCCAGCACAGTACAGCTATTATGATTCCGTAGCGCCTGCCTCCTGATTTTCATCTGGATTAGAATTTTCAACTCCCGGTCGTCTCACAGCTGAAAAAGGGAACAAGATGAGCGTAAGTTATCACAACACAGGTTCGAACAAAGTAAAACTGATACTAATTAACTGATCTGATCAATCTAACACTATAACAGTCATCATGCAGACATTCACAGATGAGTACCAGACTAAGAGTGGCTATCACTTGTCAATTTACTAAACCTAACTACGAGAAACTAACCCTGTATAAATTCATGCCACCTAACAAGAAACTGAGAATTGCAGGAGAGAAAATCATATCAAACAAAATTCAAGACTCACGTTTGATAGATGATCCTGCAAGACAAGTGAGCCTGGATCTGGTATTAGCCTCAACTAGTGGATTCGTCTTCTCCTTATTAGCCATCCGAACATCCCAAACGCGTATAACCCCATCAGACGATGCAGATGCCACAATGTATGGATCCTCTTCCCCTGAATCGCTACTCTTAGATAATACAACAATGCCTTTGACACGGGCTGAATGAGCATCTTCAATGCTATAAGCCACTTTCCCACTTGCTGCATCCCATGCTGTGACAGTCCTATCCTCTCCCCCAGTAAATAAAATCCCATTCTGCCAAAAATGTTTCTAATAAGCATGGCGTAAATAATATCAAAGAAAACATACATATAAAAAGCTTGAAATCGTACCCTGCCTGGGGCTGCACAAAGGATTCTTTTCCGATTATCCAGCTCAGAAATTAATTTTGCATCCTCAGATTCGTGAACACTTATTTTCTCATCAGCTACCATGAAGAATTTTTCACCGGTTTCATTGAATTGTATAATTGATGACTCTTTGCTTAACCTGCAGTAGAAACTGCGTCTGCCTCTAACCAAATTGACCATGGCCAAGCACTCATCGTGGCCTACCGTCAGTGCTAGCTGGCCAGAGGGGTGGACGGAGAGGGAGTTGATTCCTTTCTTATGGACTTTAAGGGTTTTGAGGTGGACAAAGGGGTCGGCATCATAAATTGAGAGAAAACCTTCAGCATCAGCGGCAAAGAGATTGCGGGGGAAGGAAGAGAGTGAAGGAGGTGCAAAGAAGGAGAGAGAGGTGATGGCAGATGACTGGTGGAGGGAACCGATCTCAGAGGAGGAGGTGAGATCGTAGATTTTAATTGTGTCATCATATCCACCGGAGACAGCGGCAGAACCGAATACTGCGACGGCCTTGATGGTGGAAAGATGGGAAGGGAAGGTAAAAAGTGGTGAAAGGGTGAAGTTCTGGCGATGTTTTAACCTGTAACCCCATATGAATCGCTCGTAGGATCCTGCCACCAAACTCATCTTCTACCTTTCTTCTTTCTCTAAATCCTAATTTTGAGAGATGAAAACAGATTTTAGGTTTTGAAATTTAGGGTTTGGGGTTTAAGGTTGCGAGGACGATTTGGGAAAATTGGTAGTCTATTTGATTAGGGTTAAAAATTCTATTGGGTCTTTAAACTTTCAAAAAAGTGTCATTTTAATCACCAAATCTTTTTTAACTTATTAAATGGTCACTAAACTTTTAAAAAAAAATTCAGTTAAGTCACTCATCACATATCTATTAATAAATTTAACAGTTTATTGACGTGTCTAATGATGTTGCTTATGTGGTTAAATGTCTTGATGGAAATGAAATTAATTACATCGAAAACACAACTTTTACAGAAGATTATGATTTTAGAATTCTCGTTTAAACTTTTTAACTCTTAGTTTATTTTTGCCATATAAGTCGCGTTGGCGGATGTATCACCAAATTCATTAAATGGGCTATTACTAACATATACGTAGCAAGTGACTTGATTGAAACAATATTGTGAGTTCGATGATCATTTATGCTAAAAAATTGTTATGGAGACTGAAGTGGCATTATGAAAGTTTTATTGAAATTAGAAACTATAATTATATTTTGCTGAGATCAATCAATTCGTAGAATGAAAAATAGACACTTAAGAACACAGAAGACTTATAAAGGTTCATCTCAATGTGAAGCTACGTAACTTTCATTTCCACTTAAACTTTTAAATGAAATAGTTAACAGTGTATCAAAAGTAGACAAAAGGTGAACATGAAGTCTCTAATTCCTATTGTTCCATATGTAAATGAATTCTCACTCAGTCGCTCAAAATTAAACCTTTGAGCTTTCAACGATACTAATTGCTTCGACCATTGTCTCCCTAAACCTTGCAAGATTGATCCTTACATTCTGATGGTTAATATATATCTCCCTGCCTACTTCAAAGCTGAAGGATTTGGGGTCCTTAAACACTGTATGATTTCGTCCGAAAGCTTTGAAAAGTGAGCTCTCCTCCGGTTCGATCCTGTATGGCAAGTAATGCACACCCATTGCACGAGCTGGATCTCCATAATATTTCGTTCCAGCCCATTCCAGTCCGATTAGTTCTATTTGCACCGTAACCGCACCAGCAGGCAAGAACAATTCATTTGTAAGGCCGGCTCCATGAGCTCCCACGAAGACTCTGCACGAGTTTATTATATGAGCAAATGTGTTTTAAGTCTGATATCACACTATTTCTTGCAACAATAGTTACTCGAAAGCCTTCTTCCATCATGGAAACCATTTCGTCTTCATTTAGGAATCTTCTGGTTTTTCTGCGAGATAACAGTACTAAATTTGGCCTATTGATTTCAGAACGTGCACGAACTTGAAATTATATGCTTGTCTAAGAAACTGCTTGAAATCCTGCATCGAATGCCCTCCTGGGCTATCACTGAAATTCAAAGCGAAATGGCCTTGAAACTTGAGCCCAATTATTGCTCCTGGAAAGCAATGAACACTTTGATTCGCAGCCGAAGTAATCACCTCGTAAGCAGACAATTGAGACATAGGCTTGCTATATTTCCTAACAAATGAGGCCTTGTAATCCTCGAGAATAAATTGCACGTGCGATCTCAGATGTCTAGTCGTAATGAAAAGAGGGATGATAATTTGAGAAGATTATAGTCCTCTTGTCTTGCATATGGCCGAACCTCGGTTTCTTGCACAGGCTGATCAGACTCAATATGTACTGTCATTGTGCTTGTGTTAATCCTAGCAGCTTGATTTGTAACACAATGAACCGAGTAATTAGTCGTGTGGCATGCAAATCCAGTGTCTTGAAGCTTCTTTCGATCTTCCCCTGTTTACAGGTATCGAATTAATTTCCTAACGCGTGCACATTTGGTGAAAAAAAATGAATCTGGCCTATACATGAGAGGCGTGCTGAAATGAGGTAGTTCTATATAACTCACCAGTCACTACTCTTGAAAGAACTACTCTTGAAAGAAGAAATTTCATGGACTTGTGCTCTTCTTGAACTGTGTCATTGCTAATCTCTCGATCGGTGAAAATACTTTCGTAGTATTGAAACCCTGCCATTTCCAAATATATGGTCACCATGTTGAAGAATTAAGCTTGTAGAAGATGGTAAAATGGTAGATTTACATTGATCGAAGGGGATGATATTTCCACGGAAGAAATCAAGAAAGCGCAAAGGGAGGATGAGCAAGAAGAATATTTGAGTTGCAGTAATGGCCAGCCTTCTAGGCTCCTTCTCCATGTAAGTCTTGTATGGTGTGAAAGAGAGAAGGTTTTGTAATTATGATGAAGGGAGCTTAATATTAAGAGTTGATCAGAAGTCAGATTCTTAATTATAGGGAAGATTGCAGCATTGGTCCTCAATCTACATCACGTATAGCAACTTGGTTTAAAACAGAGTATTTTTTTCTCAATGAAATTTGGGGTGGGACTGAAATTACCATAAGCCAATAGGTTGGGATTGATGATGCAATTTTACTTTTCTCATACTACTTCGGATTATTATAGTCTACCATTGAAAATAGACTTTGGCCCGTTTGAGAGCATCCTACTTCTTATAGCAAACAGACAATTCTTCACACTTGTTCAAAAATAACTTATTAATTTTAAAAGTA
>CAIGRP010132367.1:0-12064 GCA_903798385.1 Fraxinus cuspidata
TTTTTTGATTTCTTACAATTAAAATCAAATAATATCCAAGACTTTTTTTTCTCCCTTTTGAAATGAGCTCTAATTTTCATTTTACACTTGATCTTACAAAACAAGAGCTAGCTACTGACTCAAACAGAAAAATGGGTACATCAAACTATTGGCCATTCTGCAAACATCTAACCTCTGTGAGAAACGGAGGCAGGCACGCTACCTCCGTTTCTGACGGATCGTGCCTCCGTAAGGTACGGAGGCACCCGGCGTGTCTCCATGCCTCACGGAGACATCGTGTCTTCTTGAGACACTGACGTACGCCGAATGCCTCCGTTATTTATAACTATTTAACACTGATAACAAGAGAAAATTTAAATATTATTCCTGTCTTATGCAGAAATGGAACAAATCTACCATTTATCGGAGGAACGGTGGTGTTTCCGTGTGCTCCGGAGACACGGCGTGTCTCCGTGTGGCACGAAGGCACGCCTGATACCTCTGTGCCTCAGGGACACACGGCGTGTCTCCGCGAGGCACGAAGGCAAGCTGGGTACCTCCGTACCTTACGGAGTGAGGCACGCCGTGTCTCTCCCTGCACACCGTGTCTCTCCCCGCACGGAGACACGGTGGTGTCTCTACCTTCCTTTCTCCCTACTGAAGTTATTCAATTGTTAAACATATGCTTTCACTTTCTGATAACAAAATTTACTGAAATGTTGCTCGACTACAATTAAATTGCTTATTTTAGTTGGTAAGCTTATTGTTATAATCTGTGTATGTATGTGTACAGAAGTGCAAAACCGTAAAGAGAATACGGGAAGAGGGAAGAAGGAAGAGACTGAAAAAACGACGTCGTTTTGGTAAGATAGACAAATAAAAACCAAAACTAAATAGCTTGTTGCGGTTGCGATTGCTAGTCAATGTAGCAATAAATTAAATAGTGTTAAAAAATAATTAGTGTGATTAACCTTAAATATTAGAAATAATTTCTTAATTTGTTCTCTCTGTTTATAGGGAGGGAATCATTTTTCTCTCTTATCATTTTGTCCACTCAATGACTACACAACTTTCAACTTTTCGTGATGCTTTATAAAATACTTTTAAGTATGATAAAAGAGCCATATAAATTTTCTATAAAGTCATTTTATCTTTAAAACACTGTTTACATGATTATATAAACCATCATTATAACTCAAAGTGGCGATTGTCTTCGTAAGATACTTTCAAAATAATCGTGAAATTTAGTAAATACCTAAATTTTTGAACACTGACCTTTAATACATTCATCAATGTTCGTACAACTTTAATAAGATACCATTTATTTATAAAAGGATTAGGAATCTATTATGTTAGTAGAACTAATTACTGCACACTGTTTAATGCCTTATCAAATATAGAGGTGTACAACAGTTTGTCATAGGACTTTCAATAGGGCTATTGTGGTTGTGCTTAATCACACAGTATTAATATTTTATTCTTCACTTGTAGTTATAGTTAAGTCTTTGGAAGAAAGAAAAATATTGAAAAATTCATGCAGGAGGCACGGGCTTGAAAGAGCCGGCCACGGGCCACCCTCATCGTTCATGTAAAAAGCCTATGTCCAACCCTTTTTCACGACACTATCCACATAAAATATTTTATTTACCAAAGGAAATTAATATTTTGTGTTGCAAATTCTTAACTTTAATTTGATTAGGATGTATGCATGGCATAGAGGGTGTAGGTCTACAATAAAGAGAGAGAACTACCGACAAAGTCAGATACAATGCCTTGATTGGGTCCATTGGTAGTTGCATTATCCTTTTCAATTTTCCCTTTGTGTTAAGTTTGTTTTTCATTGTTGATATTGTTATAATTAAGATTTTTTGGTACTTGCAAGAGACAAAGTATTAAAATTTGTCAATTGTTGTCTTTTACACGGCTTTGTTTATTAATTAATTTTGTGTTGAAACAATTTATTAGAAACATCACACATGATGTACAAATTTTAGATGTATTGCAATCAATGATAATAAAATGTTGTAACATCTATGCACACACAGTCTTCATTCTATCTTAAACGAGCTCTTTAATTATTTTATTTTCTTTTTTAACATCTAGGTGTCCACTATTTAATTTTTCTTGACACTTAGGATGCGTTTGATTGCGAGTATGAAATTTGTATGAAAAGAAAGTAAATTCAATTGCCTAGAATTTATTTGCATGTATATTATTAATTAAATGTGTTTAATAGATTTACTTTTCAATTTAAAAAATATTATACTTATCCATTTTTTATTGATGAGTAGATGAGAAAGAGGGAATAGACGAGAGAGAGAGAGAGAGAATTACCTGAAACATAAAAATCACACCCCCCAAAGAAAATATTTTCCTTATTTTCAAGGAAAATATAGTCACATGATCAAAAGTAAAAAAATATTTCTCGTGAAAAAAGATTATTAATCAAACAACACAAAAGTTGAAAATTAATTGGAAAAAACACATTTTCCATGAATAATATTTGCAATCAAACACATCCTTAGGTATCTATATCGAGATTTATAAGAAAAAGGCATCAATTGCATATGATAAGATATATTTGTAAAACGACTATTATACTTTCTTCTTAATGAAAAAGAAAACCGTCTTGTTTGTCTTCTAGAAAATCACAAGGAGTTTAAAGATTTACTCTTTTTCTATTTTATTTTATATTTTTTTTCATTTCGCTTTTCTCTTTTGTTTGGGTTTGTAATATTGTGACTAATCAAAGTGAAAGGACAATCGGATGATACTTCATCAAATGATCATACAAAGAAGATGTAAGGTACGTTACTAAAAAAAGAAGGAAACAAATGATAAATAAAGCAAATTTGTATTAATCTGGTTAGGAATCTAAGTTTTGATTCGATATGGTAAAAAGAAATTTCGATTTATACAATTTAAGTCTGGACAACAAATTGATTTTATAACTCAAATATTGTCATTCATGAAATTGATCTGGTTGAACAATAGAGAGGTAATTCGTTCAATGAAGTTACATGCAAAAAAATTATAATCTATATGGGATTAAATCCAAACTATTGCAAAGTAAAAGGTGTATATCTTGTGGTTATTCCTGAATAGCATAAATTATAATTTAAAATACTTTAAAAGAATATGGACATATTACTCTTGAAAAAGTAACAGTAAAATACAACGTGCTCCAAAAGTAGCACATGTTTCGAAAAATATATTGTTTTGAATTAGTGTTTGTCCTTGAAGGAAAATATATAATTAATGTCATATTGACATTGATTACTTGATTTATTATAATGTGATTATATAATGTCTAATCATAGTTTTCGAAACTAATTGTATTTTTTTTTATTATGGAGTTAATCAAATGGCAAACATCACAAAATTTGAGTTTGTTGCACTTAACATATCTAGTAAAAACTATCTGTTACAGGTCCTAAATGCTGATATTCATCTTGTCTCAAAAGATCTGAAAGAGATAATGGTTTTAAAAAGTACATAGAACTCATATCTTGTCTACAAGTAGCTAAATAAAATAATGAACTACTAATGAAAAATTATGAGTTACGTCCAATTGGTTTTGTACCATTGCTTGAAACAAATAGTACTGCATTATCTAAAACAAATGCAATATTAAGGCATGGATGTGGACGTGGATACACATTTGGACATGGGAGAAACCATGGACGAAATAATCAATAAAGATATCAGCATTAAGACAACAATTTCAAAAGGCTCAAAGCAACGCAAGTAGTATATCCAAAAAGAGCACGAAGAAAGTTGATTTAAATATGGAATGAAAGAACATTGGACATGTACTTATCTTATGACAAAACATCTTGTGGTTCTGTACCAAAAATTAATGAAGGAAAAATGGAAGTATGGAGACAAACGTTGCTGATTATGATAGTTCAATCAATTATGTAACATGTATATCATCATTTACATCATTGTTTAAATTTTGTCACATGACAACACATCACTGTACATTTTAAAATTTTGACAGTATTCACTCAATCAAATATTATCACGAACCAAAAATTCGTTGACCCGAAATTTTTATACTTTGGTATGATCAACTAGGACATCACGGAGCTATAATGATGCGTCGAATAATAAACAACTCACATTAACATTCTTTAAAGAATTAAAAGATTATTTTACCTAACGATTATCAATGTGTTGCTTGTTCACAAGATAAGTAGTTATTAGATCTTCGACTACGAAGGTCAATATTGAATTTTCAACTTTCTTAGAAAGAATTCATGGAAATATATGTAGGTCAACACACTCACCATGTAGATAATTTCCTTAATTTATGATATTAATCGATTCTTCTACTAGATGGTCTCATATATGCCTACTTTCAACTAGGTTGTAGTTTTTCTAGACTACTTGCTCAAATTATAAAACTACGAGCTCAATTTCTCGATTACTCAATCAAAATAATTCGTCTTGATAATACTGGTGAATTTCGATCACAAACATTCGATGATTATTGTATGTCATTAGGATTGTTATTGAGTATTAAGTTGCACATGTTTATATACAAAATGGTTTAGCGGAGTCATTTATCAAATGATGCGAACTCACATGAATAAATAAATTGTTTTTTCTTGTTTCAAATGAGAATAATTGTGATGGGGGGGGGGGTGGCGGGGGAGCTTTGAACTAAAATGAATAATTGTTCCGATGAAACCTTCAACTTATTGCTAGACCATTATTTATGAAAACAAATATCCCAACTTCTGTTTGTGGTTATGTCATATTACATGTTGCATCATTAGTTCGTATAAGACCAATTGTTTATTTTTATTCTTCTATACAACTTGCATTTGGTCATGAACCCAATATTTCTCACTTACGGGTTTTCATATCGAGCTATCCAAGTTCTTATTTTACCCCATAACGTACTAAAATGGGTTCCCAATGAAAACTTGATGTTCATGTTGGTTTTGATTCAACATCTATTATTAGGTATCTTGAACTTTTAATAGGTGATTTATTTACTCCACGTTTTGGAGATTGTCATGATTTTTCCAACTTTGGAAGGGAAAACTACATCCTAAAAAATAAGGTAAATTTCTTGGAATGAAATAACTATATTTCATTTTGATTCCCACAGCAATCAATGTGAGCAAGAGATTTGAAAAAATCATTCATTTACAAAGAGTTGCAAATCAATTATCTGATATATTTGTTAAAGTGACAAAGTCATATATTCCAACAAAAAATATTCCAGCAAAAATTAACATCCTCGTAGGATATTATGCTATAGCAAATGAATCTCAAATGTGCAAGAAGCGTAATCTATCAATTGGTTCAAAAGATTCTATACCTCGAAAAAGAAAAATCAACTAAAAACTTCGGAAAAAGTAGCATTAGAAAAAATTGATCGATCAAATATTAAAAATATGATTCCTAAAAAATCGCAAGTGTCCGAAAATAATGAGATTTCAATGAATTATATGATATCACATAAATTATGGGAACAAAATAATGTTGTTATAGTCAATATTTACACATTTAGTTTGGCTCTTGATATTATGCAAAATGAGGATCCTAAACAACAGTCTGTTAAAGACTATCACATAAAAATGATTGATCAAAATGAAAAAAAGTCATACAGTTGAATTCCTTAAAGAAACAAAAAGTATTTGAACGTGTAGTTCTAACACCTAAAAATGTAATAGCTATAAGATACAAATGGGTTTTTGTATGGAAGATAAATGAAAATAATAAAATTACAAGATACAAAAATCAACTTGTTGCTCAAAGTTTCTCGCAAAAACCAGGAATAGATTATGAGGAAACATATTCTCCCGTAATGGACACCATTACTTTTAGATTCTTAATTAGTTTGATTATGTTAAAAAGGCTCGACAAGCCCCATATGGATGTAGTGACTGCATATTTGTATGGTCCACTTGATAGTGACATATATATGAAAGTCTCCAAAAGACTTAAAGTGCAAGAAATAAATGATACATGTGTGAAACTATGTTCTCAATTAAATTCTAAAAATCATTATATGGATCGAAACAATCCGAACGCATATAGTATAATTGCGTTAACGAATATTTGTTGAATGATGGTTATAAAAATAACGAAATCGGCTCATTTTTTCATAAAGAAAACAAATATTGAATTTGCAATTGTTGTAGTTTATGTTGATAATTTAAATTTAAATAGAATTATTGAAAAGCTCAACAAAATTGCAGATTATTTGAAAAATGAATTTGAAATGAAAGGTTTGGAAAAAAAAATTAAATTTTATCTTCAATTACAGATTGAATATTTCCCAAAAAGATTATTTGTTCATCAATCTTTATATACGGAAAAAGTTTTAAAATGTTTTTATATGGATAATGCATATCCATTGGTATCACTTATGATTGTTCGATTATTTAATGTGAAAAGAGATTCATTTTGTCTACTTGAAGATAGAGCGAAGGTTCTTAATCCTAAAATATCATATCTTAATGCAATTTGAGCATTAACCTATCTTGAAAACTATACTTGAACAGACAAAGCTTTTTCTATAAATATCCTTAAAAGATATGGCTCTACACCAACTTGAAGACATTAGAATGATATTAAACATATTGTTCCATACTTGAAAGGTACTATTGATTTGCGATTATTTTATTCTCAAAAGTCGGGATCTGCTTCAGTATGATATGTAGATGCAGGCTATCTCTCTGAAGCAAATAAAGGTAAATAAAAAGCAGGATATATGTTTACACGTGGAAGAAGATTTATATGATGAAGATATGTGAAACAAACCTTGACATCAACATTTTCAAATCATTCTGAAATTATTGCAATCTATAAAATTGGTCAAAAATGTGTATTGTTGAGAAACATGACCCATCATATCTTTGCATCATACGGATTAACTTCAATAACAGATAGTCTTACAATGTTGTATGAAGACAATACACTTGTATTGCACAAATTAAAGAGACTATATTAAAGGTAACATGACGAAAGATATTTCTCCAAAATTCTTTCATACATATGAGTTTCAGAAAAATGACAACGATGATGTTCAACAAATTCCCTCAAGTGATAATGTGGCTTATTATTCACCAAAGCATTGTCAACATCTACATTCAAAAAATTTGTTCACGAGATTGAAATATATCGATTTAAAGGTTTTAGTGATCAACGTCAAGAGAAGTAGTTGTACTTTTTCCTTAGCTTAAATTTTATCCTACTGGATTTTCCTGGCAATGTTTAATAAGGTATAGCATTTGTTTTTAATATTCTAAAATAACTGTACTTTTTTCTTTCGTTTGATTTTTTTGTCCCGTTGAATTTTTATCAAACGGGATTTTAACGAGTAAGATATTATATAATATGTCATTCAATGGAGAGTATTGTAAATGGTAAGTTTATTAGTGAATGACAATTGTACAACTACAGCCCTATAAATTATTACCATTGTATCATAAATCTTCCGAGATTTGATTTTCAATAAAATACACAAAAATCTATTGATCTCTCTCTATTTTTCTCTCTATTTTCCCTAGTTTATAACATATTTGTCTTCTGCACATTAACTGGAAAAAAGGGGACCTTTCACTAACAAATCAAAAATATATTAAACTAAGAAATAACTAAAACTGCAATGAGTTAGAACACTATATATTGGGTCGAGTTCACTTTGCGGGTGTTCCATTTCTCAAGGTAAAAATTTCCACATAAAAAAGTTTTTTCCAAAAAAATTAAAAATCTATTTAATTGTTTTTTTTTTGTTTTTGGAGGGTTTATAGGCTATAGCGCAGGGGAACCGCCTAAATCCGCCCCTTTTTGTAGATATCATACATTGATTAGGATGTATGTATAGTATAGTGAGTGTATGCCTTATTATAAACATTAAACACTGCGAAAAAGTTTGATGCAATTCCTTTCATTTAATTGAGCCCTTTGGTAGTTGCATATGCTTTTCATTTTTCCCTTTGCGTTAAGGTTTTGTTACCGTCCTCTTCTTTATTGAGAAACTGTTTAATTAAGATATTTTCGTACTTCAATGACATCATTAAAAGTATGACGGACATTTGTCTTCTACACGGCTTTTTGTCAATTGATTTTGTGTAAAAACTATTTATTAGAAATAAGATGCGTACAAATTTGAAATGTATATAAAAACAAAAAATGTCTTAATTTTTTACATATATAATTTTTATTCTATGTTCAAACAAGCACTTATATTCTCAACATCTTGCACCATTAGATTTTCTTGAGTATCTATACATGGATTCATAAGAAAAAAATTCAACCCTTGATAGGTTTTCATTCACCGTAATGGCAATTTACTAATATTTCTGTAGTAACGACTTCATGTAATAGTGACTTTTTACAAAAATAAAATGTCACATGCATTTGAAACTTGACATGCATCAACATATGCTAGTTTAATTAGGTTATGATTATAAAAGTATATTTTAAGCAATCTCTTCTGCGAGCGAACTTGCATATTGAACTCTCTTGTATTGAGCTTTACTCGTTTGAATCGAAGTACGTTAGTTGAGCCGATTGTAATCTTCAAAACGAGCGTGTACAGCGCGAATAAAAAGAAAATTTGGAGGAAAATAATTTCCACCAAATTTTTCATCTTTCTTTTTCAGTAAAAGGGAGCTAATTTTATCTCCCTTATTTGGCATTATGGATTGTAGATAAAGAACTTATAATATAGTCTGATCTGAAAGCTACAGAAGCTTCCCTACTGCTTTGACACATGAACAAGACAAGACACAACCAAAAGATTCCAATTGTGAGATCTCACCAGAAATTAAAAACTTTTTTTTTTTCATTTTCAAGACCTCTGTCTTCCAGCCACCGTATGTCGAATGCCAGGTACCGAAGCAATCTTTTTAATTTTATCTGAAAAATGTAAGTGCTGCAAATAGCATCTCTCTCTCTCTCTCTCTCTCTCTCTCTCTCTCTCTGATCTGCGCTTGAGTTCCAAGCAGTGCAGAACTGTACATTAATTGCACAGTGATTTGCTCCTGTTTGGTTCAACTTTAAAAAGTAGATTAAAATCTAATCAAAGTTTATAATTAATTTTAATTAGAGATTTCATGGAACCTACAACTTTTCAATTATACATTTCATCAATTTTTTTGATCAAATTATCTAAACAAACTGGGACGGACTCAGGACCGGATTACAAGCGGGACTAATACATAAAAAAAATTAAAAAAATAAAATTACACAAGAAATTTTTTTTTTTTTATTACTAAAAAAAAAAAAAAAATTCAATGGGTTGGGGGCTGGACCCCACCCCCTCCCCCTGATCCATCCCTGGGGATATTCATGCTAGTATTGTAAAGTCGGATGGACAAGACTTAGAATTTTTTTTATTAGTTAGTATCGTTTAATAGTACCCAGACTACCGTATCAAACATGTCATTAGGACTTATAAATTTGATATGCATTACTCCACATGATGGATGGTCATAATAGAAAAGATTTTTTTTTTTTTTTTTGGGAAATAATGTTATTCTTAGTGAATACTATTAATAGTCGCCATATATTACATACTCATGCCAGTTTAATATTGATGAAGGAGACAATAAAAAAATTACCACATTAATGTATCAAATAGTAAACTGCCATGTGTATGTCAAAGTGGGGCAAATACTGATAGTTTTCACTATGAATAACATTACTCTTTTTTTTGGCTCGCAACCGATCGAGTGAATAGGGCCTTGTTAGTCTAGGGTTTGATATTTTTTTCCTTAGGCCTTGTTTCTCCTATGTTTAAGCCCATGGAAGATAAGGTTCGACCCTCCTTCCTAAGGAATTGACACAACAGGAACATATTTGATACGTAGCGGTGTACACAAGATGACAAGAACATATGGAATTTTAATTAATTAACTTTTATTCTTTTAGGAGTTTTTCCAAGATCTCATAATTTTGTATAATATTTTCTAACATAACGTACTATTGCGAAAAAAGTACCTACAAAAGACAAGGACGTGAAGGAATCATACTCATAAGTGGAACAATTATAACAGATTGATTTATATAAATCCTCATACTAAGATAGTTTAAACTTATAGATAAAAATCGTAAAACTTTAAAGATTGAATCAATGACAATTAACTAGGAGCACAAGTACAATACAAGAACAATTAACTCATGATTTCAACCTTTAACGAAAGACGAAAACGATCAATTGATTAATCTTTAAGGACAAGTTTAATATACGATACTAGACATTATAATAAATAAGATTTTACCTTCGTTTTACATTTTTACGGTCTATTATTGTCGAATTCACCTTATCACACAATCAGTACCTTAACCAGATCCACGGCCTACAATGGACAGAAAGGCTTTCCTTGTAGTCCTCTCACCAGTATCTCTTCTGAAGCCAAAACACAACCTTGAAGATCCTCTAACTTCCTCATGGTGATGATCATGATCATGATCAAAAGACGATCCCCAGCTGGAAAACCGCCTTCTCTGGTGGCCGCAGGAAGGCGTCGTGGGATCAGAAAATGAAGACAGCGAAGATGACGTCGAAAATGATAAAGTTGACAAGGAATGGGACGCTGAAGATGAAGGAGGAGATGAGCCCACATGAACAACTTTCTTAAAACTCATCCTTTTGAGCAAATTGTACAGAATCTTGGATCTTGAGTGCTTACTCAAAGACTTGTTGGCGTTTTTATTGGAATAGTAAGAGGGAGGGGGAGTAAGAGGTGGAATTGGATTGTCAGAAAATGTGTGTTTAGGGGTTCCAGGGGTTGTTTCCCACACGAAGGGCACTGCACTAGAAACATCACCATAGTAAACTCTGAAAGAGGGGTTAGACTTTGAGGTTTCTTTAGAGAGAAGCCTGGAGAAAATTTTGTCATCATCATGCTTAATTCTGAATGATTTTTGCTGGGATTCTTGGCTACTGCTCAGCATCTTAATCAGCTTGAGGACGCTAGGAAGGAAATGAATATTGTTATGGTGAGAGGAGAGAGAGAGTTTCAAGTGTGTTTTGGTATGTCATTGGATTCATAAACGGATAGGTTTATATATTAATAGTACGTTTAATATATAGCTAAATTTTTGGATAGGTTTGGTCAATTCAAGGGAACGCTCTCTTTGTGTTTTAATTTTTAGTTTTGAGTTTTGAATTTATTTTGGGTTTTGTGTTTTGAATATCCATTTTGAAATTGTTGAAAACGCGTTCTTTTTGTTATTTTGAAAATTGTTTTTTTTAAAAAAAAGTATTGGCTTGGTTTTAATTGAAAACAGTCAAAACGACATTTTTGGCATTTTTTGTTTTCTTTTTAAATTTTAAACTCGTTTTTGGAAATTCGTTTTTGAAAATAGGTAAGTAAATTTCATTGCTTTCAAAAATTGAAAACTGAAAATTGTCTGAAAGCAGTAAAGTGAACATGCCCTAAACTTTTCTAAAATTTTAGGAAGTGTAATAATTCAAAGTTCAAATTTGATATCAATTAATAATGATGGTATCTATTAGTAATAAATAGCATTGTTCTTTAGGGAACATAAACGGATAGGTTTATATATTAATAGCACGTTTAATATATAGCTAAATTTTTGGATAGGTTTGGAAAATTAAAGGACACGCTCTCTTTGTGTTTCAATTTTTAGTTTTGAGTTTTGAATTTATTTTGAGTTTTGTGTTTTGAATATCCATTTTGAGATCGTTGAAAACGCGTTCTTTTTGTTATTTTGAAAATTGATTTAAAAAAAAAAAGTATTGGCTTGGTTTTAATTGAAAACAGTCAAAACGACATTTTTGGCATTTTTTGTTTTCTTTGTAAATTTTAAACTCGTTTTTGGAAATTTGTTTTTGAAAATAGGTAAGTAAACGTGTTTTCATTGCTTTCAAAAACTGAAAACTGAAAATTGTCTGAAAGCAGTAAAGTGAACATGCCCTAAACTTTTCTAAAATTTTAGGAAGTGTAATAATTCAAAGTTCAAATTTGATATCAATTAATAATGATGGTATCTATTAGCAATAAATAGCATTGTTCTTTAGGGAACATATTTTAATCCAAGCAATATTTGGCTTTTTCATATATTTAAAAAAAAAAAAAAAAGTAACGCT
>CAIGRP010132397.1:0-11665 GCA_903798385.1 Fraxinus cuspidata
ACTCTCGGTGACTTTAGCATGGACACTGACGAAGGGAGAGATGACGAGGATATGGAGATGGATGATGGGAATACAAAAGCTTCTGATTTTAAAGAAAGAGTTTTAGGTGTGTTAAAGCAAGGAGGTTTTGAAGAAAGAAGATCTTCCAAACTCGCACAAGCAGATTTCATGCACCTACTCTCCTTGTTTAACAAGGCTGGTATTCATTTTTCTTAGTTTTGATACTAATTTTAACTATTTTTGGTTTTTTTTTTCTCTCTTTTCTTTTTTAGTTTTATATGAATTCAATTTTGTTTTCTTTGACTACTAAGAGAAATTAGGTTGTGTAGTGTAACGTTCATTTACCTTTTTGGCTTGTAAGGATGATGATCTAGATCAGGTAAACTCTTTAGTTGGAGTTGTGGTGTGATCACGAATGCATTGATGATAAGTAATAGTTTTAAATTTACAATTGAGATTAAAATTTAACTTTGACTCGTGAAGAAATGAGAATGAAATGAAGCAAAATAGTCATTTTAGTAGAATTCATTTTGTGAATGCAACATTTCAACTACAGCATCAATATATTTACAGAACAAATCATCAACAGCAAAAGAAGGAAATCAAGTTGAGTTTTTTACTCAGATTTCTTTTTTCACTATTTCCAAATTTAGAACAAAATTTTTTCCTGGTTATACATTGTTCTGATTCATTTGAAACATTATACAAATGAGATCATAGGGCAGAAAAATTACAATCAAGTGATAGGCATCAATGCCCTCAAATAATTTGCAAAAAAGAAAAGGACCAAAGCCCATCGCTATGGACCCGGTTCTTGATGATCCACTTGTTCTCTTTGCTCCACCGGCCGAGGCGGCCGTAATCCGCAAGAGAAATGCCGACAACATTCACCCTCGGCTGCCAAGGCATCGGTGATTGGCTTTATTATCAATATAACCTCTCCCACCGCCATGCACGTGGTGATAAAAAGGAACATGACTAGCACGACATAGCCATACTCATCATCCTCGGGCAGCCACAACCACGATAGCCCGAGGCAGATGATTTGCATTGGCAGAGCCACCATTACGGCCGCGAGCAGCATGTTGATTCGTACACGAATACTCTTGTTGATCACAAAGTCCAGCACCCTCCAACATGAAAACAAGAAAGCTAATGCATAAACAATTGCAAATACCCAAAAAACAACACAACTGAAAAATGGGTACGTGCAAAGAACCGTTTTGTTTCCTTGAAAATCAATTGTAAGAATTGAACTACCATGCACGAATTTAGGGAGCTGTGTCTCCAATGGGGCAAAGTAGACAATAATTGTCTGTATCAATATCATGGGGGAACACACCATGGACACACACAATAGAGCCCACATTCGACATGGGTTTTTTTTCTTAATCGAAACATTAACAAAGAAAAGAAGGGTGATTAAGAAACCCGGTTCGTAGAATCCAAGAGAAAGAACAACGTGGAATTTACACAGATTTGTTTGTTGATTTAACGTTAAAAAAGGGTCGAGGTACGTTCGTCGAACATTTGGTAGGCGTATAATTTCATTCACTGCCCAGAGAAAAGCTAACGTTACAAGGAGTAATCTCACGATCCAGAGAGAGTTAAATTCTTGTAAATGCTGCATTCTACGTGATTTTAGGCGGATGTGGAATATGAATAAAAAGGAAAGAACGGAGAGGAGGAGGAAGGCGGCGATAATGGCGACGGTGACTAAATCGAAACTGCTTCTGGCCATCAGAACTGAAGGGATAAAAAAGCTCGGATTCGTATACAATCCTTCAAAAGTCGACGGAGATACAGCCAGCGATGGCGACAATGGTAAAACATAGGATTCAGGCGACTGTAAATCCGGCGGCAATGCCAGGTCATTTTGGAAAAAGAAAGAAAGAAGAAGCTTTCTCATAGATATGACCACGGCCACGGCGATGGCGACGGCGGTGGTGACCGTCTAACAAAAAATCAATATGAAGTGGCTGTGATTTTTCGTAAATTACATAATTTTATTGGAAATTTGTGACGAGGAGAGGGGAGGGGATGGGAGGGGGGAATGTTTTGTTTTTCCCTCCTCTTCTCCCAACTGACGGGGGAAACTAAGGTTGGCTGTACAAACAACAAAAGACTACGATGTTCGGACAGTAGAGAGAGAAAGACAAGGGAGAGGGGGAGAGAGGGAGGGAGGGGATTGTTGTGGTGTTTGTTAAGAAATTGTTCCAAGGATTCCGGCATTTGATCAATGATTTAGTGTTTGTTTTTTTGAGCCATGCAAAACAGCTTATTTTTTCGTTAGATTTTAAGTTATTAAATTATTCTTTAAATAGGTAGGCCAAAAAGGGACTGTATGGAAAAGGTCGTCAGGTATTGACCTGATTCCTCTCAATCCTTCTTGGCAAGCCGACTCCGGATGGTCGTGCCAGTATTTAGTCTCTAATATAGACCGTGTTTGATTTCTATTTTTTTCAAAATATTTTTTTAATTACATATTTTCATTAAAAAAATATTATACGTAAATCAAAATTTTTTTCTATTTTTTAACTACACATTTTTCATCAATCTACAATTTTAAAATACATTTTTTTTTAAAATAATGAAACTCAAACACCCCTATAATATGAAGATATATTAGAAGAGACTATGATAAGATGATCGCAAAACAAGTAATAAAAAGTTGAGTTGAGGTGGAAGCTCGGGTCAAAAGGAATATAGTAAACAACGTCATACAAATGTCAACATCCCTACAATATATAAAAGAGCAAAGTTAATATTCATAAGACATCATCTTTCTGCCATGTTGATGTCATATATACACTAACCCCCTCAAGCATTACGTAGTTTTCTTCTCACGTAGTTTTCATTTTAACATAATTTCTCAATTTCTCGACACAAGCTCTCATACCTCTTTACTCCTATCTTTATGCAACCATTCAAGACTTGCCATTTCTTCTTCTCTTTTTATTATTTGTTGTTTAATTTTGCCTGTCTCTATTTGGATTTCCTTAGATCTTACTTTCACATCTTTTGTTTTCTCTCTCTACTTCTTAGATTCCCTTTCACTTTCTTTCTATCGTTGTTCTTACTGCCCATTTGAAATCAAACCATAGGTAACAAAATCACAGATTATTTTTACCGTTTGTTCTTCTCTATGATTCGATCATCCTGTATTCCCTTTGGTGAACAATTTTTCTTTGGAGCTTCTTCATTTCTTCATATGATTGGAACCATGTCTCCCAAATTTCAATTGATACTGTCGTGTTCGCTTATGCTTTTCTTAAAATCCAAAAATCCTACAGTTACTGAAATCAGACGGGCGTTTTAAATCTTCGATTATGTGTGTTATTTAAGTCCACCAGTGATGAGGAAATGCTGTCATAGAGTTAGGGCGTTTTGGCGCCATGTGTTTATTTTTTTGAACCTTTATTTAGATGTTCAAATGAAATATTGGTTCCATTTTGGAGTATGTGGCAAGCTCAAAAACCAGTTATAGAAATTAGAAGGCAAGCTCAAAAACCAGTTATAGAAATTAGAATTTAGAATTTTAATTAGTTTGGTTATTATATTTGAATAAAAAAAATAAAAGACTAGAATGCAACTAAATCGAAAATTAGAATATTAATCAACTTGGATTGTACTTTTCTAGAATTCTTGGTAAAAGGATCAAGTCCATTGTAATATTTCTGTACTTCTCGATGGTTTGGAAGGGTTTGTAAGATGTGTGTATATCTTTGATCTTCAACTTTCACGTGTATTTTTATTGTAAATAAATTATTGTATGATCAATTTTTTTACTCTTTGATAGCAATCATTTCATTAACTTTTATTATTTTTTCCAGCTATATAAAAAACAATTACCCTTCATTTATTTTTATTATCTCTGCACACACAATCTTGGAGTTTCCTTTAGTACAATTTGAAATCTTATGCTAGGTTAAGTAGCTGACAAATGAGTATCCATTGAGCAGGTGTAGCATGAGGAATTATTTCACTTTGCAAAAGGAGTCATCACATAGTTGAAAGTCAATGCTGATAGTCGGAGGTACTCATAAATATTTAATTCATTTCCACTTTTTTTACATCGTGTATCATTGAGCTATATGACAAATTTTGTATGATTTTAATTTAGGGACATTATCATGTTGTGAATCCCTAAATTAATTGAAATATATGTTGTGTTACAAGAGAATTACTCTTTTTCCGTGAGTGGAAGTTTCTTTTTCTCATGAATAATTTGGCTAAGGTTTAACATAATAAGATCATTCCAAGTACAACCTTGCCATTTTTTTCATAATTATGTTGCATTTGTGACATTGATATACTTTTTGATAGCCAAGATGACTTTCTCCGATGAATGCTGATATCCACAAATGATGAATGTATTATATTTTCATTGTGACATCAAACTTACAAATAAAGTATAATTTACTCCATGAAATTAAAGGGGGTTATTATGTTGATAGATTTTTTTTTTTAATAAGGCCATATATTTCTACAAGTTTTGTAAATGGTATTAAATGGAATCGATAGATATTGCTTGCTCATGGAATTAATGATTCTTGTTATTAGATAAATGTCTCTTTCTTTGTGTTGAGAAATATTACTGTTTGATCTTCTCTTCAACGTATTTGACTAAAAAATGTAAGGATGTGTTCTAAAAATAAAAGTATCACCCATCTCATTAATACCAATTGGTAGGTCCATAAGTTCTGTACTTGTCAGGACAAAAATGTAACCTATGCTTACCCAATTCAAGTTTCTTACCTTCTACATTGATTTTTGCTATTATTATTCGTAATGTAAATGATGAGCTGATTTTCAATAGTGGCGTGAGGGGTTTGGTGAATAATTTATAAGCTGAATTCCTATTGTAGTTGGCGGCATTGGACTTCATAGTTTGTACAACTTTTGATGTATTTTCTATGACTGACTCAGGAAATTAAATTTCTTCTTTGGTAGCTGGTTATCGAATTTATTTGAGGGGGGGGAGGGATGCTAACTATACAGCCAAACAAACGCCGACTTCCAGACATTTTTCTATTTTTATTTTTTTAGTGTCTATCACTCTACCTTCTTTGTTGACTTAAAAAATAATTTTATCGTTATGGAAAGTATTTTTGAATAATCTTTTATTTGCTAAAAGTTTGTTATTGTATGTGTAAACCTTAATCTCAATGCTGCATTTGAGGTGAAATCTATTTTCTTTTTCTATTATTATTTATTTATTTTATGTTTCATTTTTGTTTTGTTCCCGATGTATCTCTGGGTCTGAATTTGGTTTCATTTATAGCATTTGTCATTCATTTGATTAAATTTGTTTATGATATGTATCTAGGGTTGTAAAATGACTGAGGCAGTTGAACTCATTTTTAACTCCGCAAAATAACTAGTTTGAGATTGGTTTAGAGATAATCAAGTCAATCTTATGTTGATACTCAGTGGGCCAACACTAACTTGGATTAATCAATTTGTGCTTCTATGCGTGCCAGGACTAGATGTTTTATTTATTTATGTTTCAATTTTGCTGATAATTATCTCTTTTATAGTGGATTTTTCATAATTAATTATGGTTTACATTTTTCTACTTTGTCTTTTTTCATGTTAGTAATTTTTTTCACATTTTCTTTGTTACCTTTAGGTGAAGTCGGTGTTGAACAAATAAAATTTTACATTAGAAGAGTTCTAGATGAAGAAGAGATAATCCAAAAATGCAAATTAAATAGTCGCCTCATAAATTTGTATGTCACTTTTACTTTTCAGCTGCATATTTCTGTTTATTAGTCTTGTCATCTATGTTATGGATGTCTTTTTAATGAGTTATGGTTCATAGGCAATCATACCCTTACCATGACCCTCTGGTTTCACTTTTAGTTTTGAAGTTTTGTAAGGACAATGTGAAATTTTATTGGTGTTTAGTTTGAGAGATAGAGATCAGGTTGAACAATTGTTGCATGGCATCGTTATAGGAGTTTTCAAATGATGCAGATAGAAAACGAATGTTCAGCCGTCAAATCGTTTTAGTTTTCCAATCAAAATTTTTTCCCCAAAAACTGGTCTTATAAACATGAGGTATTAAATTGTTGATTAGTCACTGCAATATGTCAAAAATATGATCTATGTCAAGGATATGCACACTGAATTTAACAAAAAAAGTTGGAATTGTTACATATCATTTGATTTACAATAGCAGTTTTGGAACTCTCGACCCGCGATCTTCCATTAATTCTGGGTATGAGGTTAAGTAATCGTTTTGAAATTAATTATTATTTTAACAAAATCACTTAGAAAAAATGTAACGGTATTCGTGCAATGCACGATGCGCCACTAGTATTATTAAAATGCTGAGTTAAGCAAGGATCATCATATCTTACAATGTGTCCACACATTGAACACATGATACGGTAAATTTGAAAATTCAAGATATGTAATAATTCGTTCGCTCTATAGAGTCTTACTTTCTTTTCTCGATAAATTTACATGTGTTTCAGAAGCAATCGGGTGCTGCAGCACCCAGTACTTGGGCGCTGTCACCTTAACCGAATGAAGCGCCACGACGCCCTGATGTGGGGTCGCAGCGTTGTGACGTTATAGCATTACCAAAAAATCCCAAAAATCCAAAATTTTGATGTATAGAGCTTGAAATTCACATCCCAAAATTTTATAAAATCAAAGTTTGAGAATCAACCCTAAAATCTTCATTTAATCTTAATTNAGCGTTGTGACGTTATAGCATTACCAAAAAATCCCAAAAATCCAAAATTTTGATGTATAGAGCTTGAAATTCACATCCCAAAATTTTATAAAATCAAAGTTTGAGAATCAACCCTAAAATCTTCATTTAATCTTAATTGTTTAATATGGAGTTGTCTCTAATACCACTTGTTGAAACTTTAAATTTTATAAAACTATAAACTCTATAACTTGAGAAAACCTAAATTTCTTTATTGTCAAGATTCTCCACGTTAAATCGCCAAGAATCTCCACGTTAAATCACCAAGAAAATTAATAATGCGGAACACGCCTTAATTATTTGGGAATGATTCTTTATTACTGGATCTTGAATCTTAAAGCTTGAATTGCAATCTTTTCATGTTTGAGTTCTTCACTTTTAATCTTAAATCCTACTTTCTTTGATTCTTTAATTCTTGTTCTTGATTTTGCTCCTTGATATATAATCTTGATTCTTGAATTCCTTCTTCTTAATTCTTTATTGTGGATTGTATGTTCTTGATTGTGGGTTTTGAATATTCATTTATGCTCTCTCTTGTATTCTTGTGCTAATGAGATGACACAAAGAATGAGAATTACCTATAAATTGGAGATCATAACCTTGTATATAGTTTTCATATGTATTTGACTCATCATCAAATACAACCCTAATGAATCTGATATCTACATATATAATTCGGCTCCCACTTTATTTAGATATCAAAAATCTAATAATTAAATTTTTTATTTCATTATTTTAATTTGACCCAACTTTAAGATAATCTTATACACAATGTTCTTTATGTTTTGTCCACATCATTTGTCTATCATCTTATAACAAATTTAAGATAAGTTTCGAAAACCATGTTTACACAAAATCGAGACGACTACACGTCAAATTTTCTTGACTTTACATTCATACAAGAATTTGATTGTGTCCATGTTTACTAACAATAGTATCGAAGTGATAAAGATTATTAAAATTCTTTACATATATCAGATAAATTCGACTACCATACCTCAATTTTATTTGAAGTAAAGATAAAATTTTTATTTTATTATTTAATTTTCGTTACTATAGCACAAGTCTCATTAACATGTGAAAAATACTTCTTCAAAATTTATGAAATCCATCGATCATGTCCAACCTAACGACGTTGATTTTGTAGCCTTTTTTTCCTTTAAAGCGATAACAAAATACTTTATTTTATTATAACTAAAATTAGAATCAACTACACAATTTTTTTTTCCCTACATTCAACTCGTGTTACATCTATTGGAAGATGCTAAGTCAATTTGTCCTACCTAAGTTCATTGATCATGAACTCAATCAAAAAACGACAAACAATAATTCTTATTCAAGATCAAATAAGTTGAATTTTTATGGTTATCCACAAATCAATTATCATTGACATAAAGCATTTACCCACTACAATTGATGTGACTTCATTAATTATATATTAATTTTAAATTTGTCTTAATATACACGTTAATTGAATTCATTTAGATGAATTATAACATATGGAGGTGCATGATGATACCCAAATTAAAATTTTTTTACTTCATTTGGCGTGGCTTGAAAATTTGATAAAAAAGTCAAAGTCAAAGTCAAAGTCAAAATTAATTTTAATCACATATTTAATGAAATATATAACTTTTATCAAGTTTCAACAATATATTTCATCATTTTTATTAGAATTTAATAAAAAATTAATTCTTAACTACACCAAACATGGATTAAGCATTTGCGTTTTAACATATTAGTATCGATTAAAAATGGACGACCCCACTCTTGTACCCTAATAATTTTGGGCACGTAACTTCTTCTTCACATCTGTCCAATTGAAGTTCCAGCTTGCTACGCAATGTTAGGGTGAAAAGATGTTTCCTTTTAGAATTTCTAATCACGACAAATTGTGATTAGTACAAGTGGGAGAGAATATAGACAATGAATGGAACCCTAGAAAGTTCAATTTGACTATGATCTAATGTGTAATAATTTTTTTTATCAATAAAGAACATTATCTTGCTAGTTGCTAGTAGCATAGGAGATAAAGACATGAAATATTAACATAGACCTACCTAGCTAGCTAGTAGTTAAGCCTCTGTTTGTTTGTTGTAGATTAAAATTAGATTTTTAGTAGAATTTGAATAAAATTAAAAAAATATATGGTTAAAAGTTGTAGACCTCATGAAATATGTGGTTAAAATTAATTATTGATATTGACTTGAGATTCAAATCAAATTTTCATTAGAAACAAACAGGGGCTAAGTATTGGAAGTCTGAAATTTGAGACTAACTCCTATAGAATGGACATACATTTTAGTACAATCTCGAAAAATATTGTTTTCTGTGTCTATGTTGTCTCGGGATACCTTCTATAGATTTATTAGTTTTCAGTCCAAATTTGGACGAATAAAATTACTTTTCTATGCACAAATAAGTTTAAAAGTGGAACTTAAAGTCCATGGGACTTTTAGTTTTGAGCATTAATAAAATTTGTTGGTTTCTTCCATCCAATTTTTTCAGGTTTAAGGATTCCTAGTGAATTGACCAAATATTTTGCTATAGGTAAAATCTCATACCAATTAAAGTGAAAACAATAAATAACATAATCTTTTAATTCTATTTGATGAATATAGTCGAGCGCAAAACATACCTCTAATTCTGTCTGACTAATTCATAAAAGAGTATGGTTCTGTAAGAAAGCTAAAACCAGAAAATTGAATGTTAATGCGAACAATCTTCCTCGTGTGAATTGATAATATAAAGGCAGCCATTTCTTTTGTTGTTATTAGGCAACAGCTACTCTTCACCTTCCCCTTTTTCAAATTTTCAACATGCTATCTTCTCACTTTATAAAGTACTTTGCGATTGCTATGATATGTTGTGTGTTCGACTAAACAATTTTAAAAGGGTAAATTTTAGCTTTGGTCCCTTCTACATAAAACGACAAAATCACATAATTATGACGAATCACATCTAAGAACAATTTCTCAAAAATTCTCTCGTACTCGAACTATCTACTTACAATTGTATTGCTATTGTTTCAAAATGCAAGTTAGTTTCATTTGGATGTTGATATTCGAGTAGGACTAGCAATAAATCATATGCAATGGTGAAAAATGATTCAATCACAAATCTCTAAGGGCAGTGCATAAAGACAGGTTGAAACAAGCCATTACACCTGTCACACTTGTATGAGATACAAAACACTTATTTTTCACAAAATCAACAGTAGAATTTATTACAAGATAAATAGGTAGAAAATGATCCAACATTGAGCTGTCAACAACTCATAGGATGTCAAACGTTGTACTGTACCTCAGACAGTAGGGTTTGACAAAGACTTCATATTAGAAAGCCAGTAATATAAGCAGTAACATATTTCCTCGAGTAAAACAAAATCTTTTCTTAGTTTTAGAAACTTACCTCAAGTAATGGAAGCACCAGAAGAAAATGAAGCTGCCCACGGGAAAAATCTCCCAAAAAAGAACATAAAAAATGCTAAGAGGTTTAGTGATGAGCAAATAAAGTCATTAGAATCCAGTTTCAAGCTAGACAGCAAGCTTGAACCAAGTAAGAAGCTACAAATAGCTAGAGATCTTGGGCTGCAGCCGCGCCAAGTAGCTATTTGGTTTCAGAACAGAAGGGCGAGATGGAAGTCGAAGCTAATCGAGCAAGATTATAAAGTGCTTAAAGCCAATTATGATGATTTATACGCGCAATCCGAGCTTTTGATGAGGGAAAAACGGTCTTTGCAAATGCAGGTATCTTATTCTTTTGCTTTCTCCTTATTTCAACTAGTTCTCTTTCAAGTCATTTTGTCAAACTCCTAGTGTACATGAAAGCCACAACCAAGTTAGAATATATCAGTGACTAACTACTTCGTCTGAAGTTTAAGTTTTAAAAAAAATAACATGCGTATCAATTAAATATTGTCATCAATATACCCATAACGCGCAAATCGGATTCATTGTTAAGAGTTAAAATCTGGCATGTAAACAAGTTTTATAAATGAACGACGACAAGATTTGAACCACATGTTCTTAACATTTCATCTGAAAGTAATACATATTCATTTAAATCTTATCTTTAACACGTCCACAGTTAGAGGAGCTAAAGAATCTACTAAAGAAACCTCTTGATGAAAATGCCGAATACAAAGAAATACCGGGCTGCCTGAAATCTGAAGGAGTGGACCCCAATGGAGTTATACATGCAGGCGATGAGGAAAAAATCAGCAACTATTTTGGGCAGGAAGAAGAAGAAGAAGACAGTTCACCAATGGCATCACCTGAAACATGGTGCAATCTTTGCTCAGATGCTTTCTTTAATGAGTCATGTGACGACTCCAATTGGTGGGAGACTGTGTAATATATATACACATGCTTTCAATTTAGGACTTTTCAAGGATTGTACATTGGTGAAAGTTTTCTTTTGAGAAAGTCGGAAAATGCTTGCTTGTTTCATCTTTTTTTTTTCTTTGTTTTTTTTTCTCCCTTTATCGATTGACATGAATAATCATGTTTGTGTGAACTAAAGAAAATGTGCATATAGCTGCACTAGTAAAATTTATTTCATACGAGACAACTATATTGCTAGCGAAAGTTCGATTTTAAAAGATTGTGAAAAACCAAATGTTGCTTGCCCAAATACTGTTCTCCTTGTGTAACTCAAAATTGAAACTTCAAATATTGAAATTTTAGTTAAATCATTTTACAAAAAGATTATAAAGGTAAGTTAATAAATGAACGAATCCTTAACTAGAGTGATCAACTTAAAGTATTTTTCTAAAAAAATTGTCTGCGAAGTTCAGTCTTACCGTCTAGCTGCATTTTACATTTTTTTTCCTTCAAAACCCCACCTAGCGTCTATTCACAATTTTATAAGCTTTTATTCAAATTACTAGTCGTATGCCCGTACAATGTACGGGTTTAGGTATTTATAAGGTAATGTTAG
>CAIGRP010132399.1:0-21827 GCA_903798385.1 Fraxinus cuspidata
GTGACCGTTCTGGTCACTAAATTTTAATTTTTTTTATTTTACGAGCCACGAGTCGAGCCGGCTCGTGGCTCGTATAGGACGAGTCGAGCTGGCTCGTCGAGCAGCTCGACGAGCGGCTTGCCATTTGGCGAGCCGAGTGGGCTCGGCTCGTCTTCCGAGCTAGCCCGCTCGGCTCGAGCTTGGGCTGGTTTTTTACCAGCCGAGCGGCCGAGCCGACGAGGGGCTCGGCTCGTTTGCCATCCCTACTCCTAGGTCTCAATGATGATGAACTCCGAGTTTTCTGAAAACATGGGACCAGGGCGGCTAATATTTTGACAAAGAAATGATTGTTTTTTCTCTATCTTTAGACATTAAGCTCGTCTCTCTAACTACATTTTTTAACTGTCTTGGAGCCTTACTCCCTTCTTTCCAAGGTCTATCTTTCTCTCTGAATATCTGTTAAACTTTTGTTTAGAGTTGTATGTATTATGTATATGCCCTGAATAACACTAAATCTTGTTTGGGTAGTTCTTGTTTGAATATTGAGTCTAGCAAGTCCTAAGCTCGCTCCTGCATAATCTTGTTATTTGGGGTTCTAATTTTACTTATTCCTATGATTTAATTATTTTCTATCCTGTTACTCGTATGTTGGAGTTGAAGTTTCTTTGCACGCTGGTTATTTGATGTACTCAATATATGTGTTTTCTACAAATCTGGGAATTATGTTTATGTACAGTTCTTTTAGTGATTACCTGTCAGATTATTTTCTAACTGTTTTAGCTCTTTCTTTTAGAAACTGAGGGTCTAATTTGGAAACTTTTCACGCGATAGACATGAATCAATTCGAGTCATTGTATAAATATAGTATATAGAATCAAAGGTATATTATAGTTAAGATGAAAATCATAAATCCTAACAAAGTATGTCATTGGAATTGTTTTGTATCCTTGACCTGTTGGATTCGGCCTTTGTTCTTGGCAATTGTATTGAAATTCCAAAGGAAACATCATGCACAATAAGACCTTCTTGTCTAGGTTCAAGCATACTAAACAATTTGCAAAATTACTCGTGTGGGAAATGAGTAAGGCCTGAAATTTGATGGCTCTCGATAAAGGCCTTGAGCTCGCACTATTTAGTATCTGTCTCCAATCTGTTCATATATCAAGTTCTGTGATCAATCGGATGGTTTGTATTACAGAACTCACAATGTTATGTTATAGCTTTGTCTTCCCAATAATAACTTTCTTAGAAGTTTCATATAGTCTTGCAAATTTTAGTTTGTCCATTGAATTACCTCTACAAAATACCCAGTTATTTAAACCTATCTGTGAACCGAGACTAACTTTTACACAGATCACTAGATTGTGAGCTTGCATTCGGTGATACCATTTCTGCTTCTTCTGCAATATTTTAAGTCCAATTGAAAGTTTATAGTATGATTCATTTATGAAATAATTTCTCCAAGATCTATTGCTTGCGTATTATAGTTGCATCTAGTATCCCTTACATGGTATTGTCCGTTTGATTCTTGCAAATATAGGATCTTGAAGAATGGATTCTGACCTGGTAGTACACAATGGTGGATGTCACTGCAAAAAGGTGAGATGGAAAGTGAGAGCACCATCCAGCGTTTTAGCCTGGCAATGCAACTGCTCTGATTGCTCCATGAGAGGCAATATGAACTTCGTCGTCCCATCAGAAAGGTTTGAGCTTTTTGAAGGTTCCAAACAATTCCTTACCACCTATACCTTCGGTACACACACAGCGAAGCACACTTTCTGCAAAGTTTGTGGCATAACCTCCTTCTACATTCCAAGGTCAAATCCAGATGGCATAGCAGTTACATTCAGATGTGTGGATCCTGGAACACTAACTCATGTGGAGATCAGGCAGTTTGATGGAAACAATTGGGAAAGCTCATACAGTAATGCAGGCATTGCTTCTTGTTCAAAAGTGCAGGATAAAAATTCTGAATGATTTCCGATGGAAGTAATCCAAGCTGTTAGGTCATGAACGATGAAATCAGTTTATACAGGATAAAATCGTTATATATCCAACAACTACTGTAATGAGTCAATGATGATTTCAAATGATTTAGCATAGTCTGCTTCTGTCGTTATTTACGCGCAAATAAATTAAAATGAGTGACCACAAGTTTCCAATTTCTTCTTGGCTGATTTTAATGGCGCTCTTGGCACTCGTATGAGGCAGAGATGGGGCTTGAATTGTGCTAATTATGTTAAAAATTTCAAGAATTGTGTAGAAAATTTATGTAAGTCTTCTAGGCGAACTGTAACATTGAATAGAAATATTAGTGAGTTTGAAAATGCTTGACTGCTACATTGTGGTTTTAATTCTTCAATGGCTTGAAAAAAAAAAACACGTCAAATAGTAACAGTTAGCGTTTCAAATTTCCCCACTTGAAACAAGTAAAACTGAAATGATAAATTCCTCACGTTGACATTTTTAGGACATAGTAAACCAATATACTTTGTAATGATTTTAGAGGGAAAAAGGTATTATGCAATACAAGATGCAATTTAAAGTTTCATTTACTAGCAAACTACAAACTGTTGCACCAATTTGGGGAAAAATGAAACGTATTAGTTTAATTTTCATGTTGCAAAATCATGCAATCGTACCTTGGTGATGAAAATCTGGACTAGGATTCTTCCAAAAAATTTCCAAGAGCTGAAACTGGTTGTAGAGAAGAGAAGAATGCAGACATGAAAATCAAGAAAGAGGCTAGGGTTGGAAGAAATGAAGAATTGGGAAGGTCGTGATTTTAGGATTGAATTGGAATTTTAATTTTGTTCTTTACAAATGCAGGGCAATATTGAAATTTTAGAATTTCATAAAACTAGGAAAATGGCTTCTGATATGGTCATTTATTGATCAACCCCGAACAACAATGTCCGAGGTTGTTTCCAATCATCTTGGGAGTTTTCCCCAGGTGTCATCGTCGGGCTTAATTGCCGCACGTGACGATTCTACGCCCCTCGAATTTTTACCTTTGTTCCCTTACTCTAGCAGAACTACTTCTATTTTCAAACTTATTCAACTTCGAGAAGATTGGATTTTAACTAGTTTACAACCCAAACCTGCACCACCACCACCACTAGTTTTTCTCAATCCAAGAGCAAATTACCAATTTCGAGCAGCTCGGCCTCTCTTTAAACTTCTAATTGTAGTAGATAATTACTCATTATATAATTAATTTCATTTATATATAGAGAGAGAAACCTACTAACATTGATGATATGCATATCAATTCATTTATGAATAGTCCATAAACTTATCCACAAACGAATTGGTGTGCTATATGATCAGTATTTAACATAAGTTAAGCATCAATGCTCAATAAATCATTTCTCCATGTATGTATATACTTTGTTAACGTTTCAATCTCTATTATATATTGAAGCGTCAAATAAAGACAAATAGAAAATTGATTCTTATAAAGATGTTTTGCATGAACGTGTGATTGATAATCAATAATAAAATTCGCTGAAAACATAATAACAAAACAAAATTATGAATTCACAAGGGCAAAGGCGGAATAAGCAAATTAACATGGATAAGTTAAGGTGTGAAAGTGTCACATTGTATAAAATATAAATTGAATGTCTATATTACAACTATGTTTCTTATAAAACTAATGTAATTATCGATGGCTATCTATCGAAAAGCGTAATTTACTTTAAGATTATAATCATCAATATTTAATTGACCGATATACTCTCACGTAAAAATGTATTTTTCTTAATTGACAAAGGCAAATGAAATTTATTTTCTAATTTTCTATACGCCCACCATTAAACTTAAATCTAATATAAAAATGTATTGCGAATTTTAAAAAAAATGACCTAATACCTAACCATAATGTTATCTTAAGCAAGCGTGTAAACTTTGAACATGTGTGTGTGTGTGTTTCAACATTAATTGTTGCTCCTCAACTACTGTGGGTTAATTTCACTGGTGGGCATCCAACTTTATAGTTGGTGCCACAATGGTCACTGAATTTTATATTAAGTGTCATCATGTCCGCCCAATTTAATTTTATTTCACCAATGTCATTCAATTGCATATAACGTTTCACCGTGACTACCCAATTTCATATAATATTTCACCATGACCGCTTGACTTCTTTTTACTATTTTCATTATTTTTAAAAGGAGTAAAATGGTAATTTTGCATTATATATATAAAATAAAATTTAAAAAAATAAAACAAAATAAAATAAAAACTTATATAAAAAAACTTAAAACGTTTATTTTAAAATAATTTTTTATTTATTTTATTTTTTTAAAGAACATATTTTTAAAATAACTTTATTTTATTTTATTTTTCTAAGTAATTTTTTTTAAAAAATAAGTTTTTATTTTATTTTAAAAATGTTTGTTTAATAAGTTTTTATTTTGTTTTATTGTTTTAATTAATTTTTTAAATAAGTTTTTATTTTATTTTTAAAAAAAATTGTTTTATATATATAATGCAAAATTATTGGTTTAACCCTTTTAAAATTAATGAAAATATTAAAAAGAAGTTGGATGACATAGTGAAACGTTATATGCAATTGAATGGTTTTGGTGAAATAAAATTAAATTGGATGGCCATGATGACACTAAATATAAATTTTCGTGGTCATAGTGAAACAAAATTAAGTTCGGTGGCCATAGTGAAACCATCTATAAAGTTCAGTGTCCACCATTGAAATTAACCCAATTTTTGACCCATCTTAAACCCTTTGTATAACCTCAGAAGGAGCCAGTGGTTCCAAATATCGACTGAATTCCCTCCAATTCTCCAAATCTTCCCAACTAGTAAAAGGAAAACGAAAGGGAAAATTCATTCCATTGATAGAAAATTATAAGCCTGAAAATCATCACTGCAATCAGCTTCTGTAGAGAAGAATTCTTGAAGAAAAGAATAAGAAATGGGGAAAGATGAGGATGAGATGAGGGGGGAAATAGAGGAGCGGCTTATTAACGAGGAGTACAAAATTTGGAAGAAGAACACTCCATTCCTTTACGATTTGGTAATCACTCAAGCTCTTGAATGGCCGTCTCTTACCGTCGAGTGGCTGCCGGACCGGGAGGAGCCGCCGGGAAAGGATTACTTGGTCCAGAAGATGATTCTCGGGACTCACACTTCGGAGGACGAGCCCAATTATCTCATGCTGGCTCAGGTTCAGCTTCCCCTCGAGGATGCTGAGAATGACGCTAGACATTACGAAGATGACCGCTCAGATTTTGGGGGATTTGGCTGCGCCGACGGCAAGGTGGTATTTTTTTATGTGAAATATTATTATTTTTTTGGCGGGACATTTTTTTTTTTTTAAAGGGAAAAGATAAATCCCTTCCTTGTGTTCCGTTCTATAGATATTTATGGTCAGGGATAAAAGTTCCATTGATATTACTACTCGGGTTTGAGAACGGAAATAGTTGTTAGGTTTAGCATTGGTTATTTGGTATGGAATTGGGGCCTCTAAATTAGTTGTAGAAATGATTCATTTCATTCAAATTTGAATTGTGTTTCTTGGAGTCCAATACCAAGGCTTCAAGCTTATGCTGCCGAATATTACATTTTTGTTTTTACACGTCAAAGGGGGAAAAAAAAAGGAATCTTTAGTTTTGGAAGACAACAATTGATCTGGCGATTGCACCAAAAACTGATAAATTAGAAAATTTCCCCATTCCTGAGAATTTTGTGGACTTGGTACAGTTGCATGCTTGCATCTTAAAATTTGATGTTTTGGATTTTGATCTGCTTAAAGTATTTCTTCAAATAATAGGCACTTTATTGTCTGTAGCTTTGTTGCCTCCTTAAGTTTTGGAATTCAGTCATGTGTATGCAATTGGGAATTGTTTTAGATACTACTTGACATTCTGCAATCTGGTTGATAAGTAAATTAAAAAAATTCAAACTTTTCCACGATCTCTCCCAACAAGAATAACCAGATTATAGTTATGATCTAATATATGCTTTATTTGCTGTCCTCTTTCAAATTTACTCCATCTTTGCGTGAATATTGATTTATACATGTAAATGAGTTCTTTTCAGGCTTATGGTGCATAGGCCACGAAGTTTACAATTACGTAATGACTATATTTTTCCTGCAGGTGCAAATTATCCAACAAATCAATCATGATGGAGAGGTCAATCGGGCTCGATATATGCCCCAAAACCCATTTGTTATTGCCACTAAAACAGTTAGTGCAGAGGTCTATGTATTTGATTATAGCAAACATCCATCTAAGCCCCCTGTAGACAGTGCATGTAACCCTGATCTGAGGCTGAGGGGCCACAATAGTGAAGGGTATGGTTTGTCCTGGAGTCAATTCAAGCATGGTCATTTATTGAGTGGTTCTGATGATGCCCAAATATGTTTGTGGGACATCAATGCAACTCCCAAAAATAAGGCTCTAGATGCAATGCAGATATTTAAGGTATGATGTAAATAAAAAAGCATGCTTATAAGTGCAATATTCTTTCTCTGATTTGTGATGTGTGATAAATTTATACACCTATGATATTATTCCCAAGTTCATAATGTTGACATGCATGGTTTTGTTGATAACAATCTAATATATGCTAAGATAGATTCATGAAGGAGTTGTTGAAGATGTAGCATGGCATCTCAGGCATGAGTACTTGTTTGGTTCTGTTGGGGATGATCAGTATCTGCATATATGGGATCTCCGTTCTCCATCAGTCAGCAAGCCTATTCAATCTGTAGTTGGTCATCAAAGTGAGGTGGGTGTCATTATTTCCTATTAACTTGAAGGATAAACATATTGGAAATATTCCTGTGAGACTGTGAGTACTACATAAATCATAACGACAACATGATCTAACCAGACATTATTAGTAATTATTCTAATTATTTATCCGTTAAAAGCATATGGGCACCAACATTTATTGCGTTGGTAGCCAGCATACATAATATTCAGAATCTGATGCTCACATTTTATACATGCACGAAATGATTTAAAATGTCGTCAAGTCCATATAGAAGGAGAATGTATTTGCTACCGTGTAATATCTCTCTGTTTGAGTTAGGATATTAACTCCAGACAATCAGATGCTTTGTTGCAACTTTAAGTTGACTGCTGTATAATTTGAATTAGCATGTACGAACAGTAGAAGAATGGTTTTTGTTTTGTCTGTCAGTGGCGGCAGATAAATGGTCATCTAAGTGCTAATAGAAGTGCCAGAGACGTTATCTAGTTCATGGCAAGTCTTCCCAACTTTCAGATAAATTTTACGTGGTCAAACTTTTGTTTTCAGTAGTCATCTTGTTCGCTTTTCCGAATTACATATTGTTTAGATCTGCAAAGAATGAGCATACTACTTTCACTAAAGAAGGCTGGTGAAGACATGATATTAAATTAGAAACTGTGTTGACTAGTGTTTCTCTTACCTTAGAATAAATGGTTTTCGGCCTTTTGGCAGTCAAGATACTTCTCTTAATGTACTGAGTTTCAGCACAGCTAACTAGTTTACTGTTGTCCTTAAACATCCCTTTCTCTGTGGGGAAGGAGATTAGTTTTGTCTACATTGAATTTGACCTTGTCTGTTTTAGAGACTACGATGGTTTTGATTTCTGACAGACGGTCCTTTTATATAATTATCTTTTTCAGCATATGTGTTCTGGCATTTGTATACTTTCAGTAACTTGCTTTTTTCGGTGTGACTTTTGGTAGGTAAACTGTTTAGCTTTCAATCCCTTTAATGAGTGGGTTGTGGCAACAGGCTCAACTGACAAGACTGTTAAATTATTTGATCTTCGAAAGATTTCTACTGCACTCCACACCTTTGATGGTCACAAGTAAGAGATATTTCTTGCTTTTGGCTTTTCAATCATTTGACTAATTGTCAATCAGTCGATTGTCAATCTAGTGTAATCACATAATGTATACTTCATAAGAACGCGGGCATGAATTGGTCAATCAATATTTTTGTTAACTTAATACTACTATCATTGCAATACAGGGAAGAGGTTTTCCAGGTTGGTTGGAATCCAAAGAATGAGACCATCTTAGCTTCTTGTTGTCTCGGTAGGAGGATTATGGTGTGGGATCTTAGCAGGTATTTTGAATGTAATAAGAAAGCTAATTTGTTGAGATCGCGTGTGAAAGATTATAATGTCATGTATTTGAAACTGGATGTTTCTAGTTTTGACTTCTTATTGAGGATTCTTTCTTCACGTTAATTTTTCCAATAGCTTAACTTCTTCTCATATTGACCTAAGTAGCATTTCTATATATTTTGGTTTTACCATACCATGTGCCTAGTTGGGGTCACGAGCAATCTAATCTGAAAAATGGAAAATAAAGTTGCCATTTTTCTTCCTCACAGTCACCCGAGTTTGCTACCTGTTCACTCCACTTCTACTCTCCAGTTCTTATGGATTCTTTCTTTCAACCTTTTCAGATGTTACTTACCGTGTTGTCTTATAAATCTTTTTCTTCTTTTTTGATCGTTTTATCTAATTATTAAACTTGTGGATCGATGGAGGCAAGCTTGATGAATTTCCATAAAGCTTGCAAGTTCAATTATCCTTGTGTACAAACACAATTTATGACAATTCCATCTGGTTTGAGGCACTGGTATAGTTCACTAATTAGAGAGATCTGCAGATGAAAATTGCTCGACCCATAACTAACTTTTCTCTTTTCTTTTTTACTAGGATCGATGAAGAACAGACACCAGAGGATGCTGAAGATGGCCCCCCGGAGTTGTTATTTATTCATGGTGGTCACACTAGTAAAATTTCAGACTTCTCGTGGAACCCCTGTCAAGACTGGGTTGTTGCTAGTGTAGCTGAGGATAACATATTACAAATTTGGCAGATGGCAGAGAATATCTACCATGATGAAGATGATCTACCTGGAGATGATTCTACTATAGGTTCTTAATTCTTGGTTTTTCAATTTAGGCAGTGACTTCTCATTAGGTTCTTTCAATATTTTGTTTTATTTGATATTTGTTTACTTCTGTATCAGTAAGGTTGAGTTTTGATGTAACTAAACTGGATCGTTTTATTGATAGTCGTAGAATTTTAATGTTATTGTAGTTTAGTGTCAATTGTCTGAGTTAAGCAAATGAATTTGGTCTTTTTCCACACAAGGTCTAAGAATTAAGGCGGACCTCTTCTCTCACTTTTATTTTTATTTGCTGTGTGCATTTTTAAGTGATTTTCTATTTTTAAAAAGTATATTTAATAATTTAGAGAACATTTATAAATTTAGAGAGAAAATTTTTAACTACTCCAATGGGCTTCTTATTTATAATGTTTAATTTTACTACTTTCAAAAAAATATTTATTATTTTCACTAGCTTTTTTTTTCAATATATTATATTATTTTGTTCCATTAGAAATTGAAATACTTTGAATATATTTAATTATAGAGTGTGGATTTGACTTTTCAAATTTAGAATGTCAAATTCACTCTTCATTGTAAGATGTTAATTTGAAAAGAGTCTTAAAGTATAATTTTAAGATTAAACTAACTTGGTTGCCAATGTACGCATCGAAAAGACCTTTGTCATTGCTTTTAAAAAAAAATCCAAATAAATGAATATGATGCTCGGCAACTCGCATGTTATCAATCAAGTTGTCAACCTTGAGCACGGCATAATCCGCATTACTCGACAAGCTAACTATGAAATAACAGTCTGCACTTTTGGTTCTTCAATTAGTTAATTAGTGTAAAAATGCTCAACTAAAAACAAAAGTGGCACAAGCTACATTTACTAGCAAGGCTCCTTACACAATGCAAAACCTAGATTGCTCAATTAGTTCAGGTCGTTCATTCAATCAATCAAACCATAAACAATAACTGCACATCGTTCATCCTACCGTGCGCGGTCTTCATGAAAGTGATACTGTCAATTCAGCCCTCTCGTCTTCTAAAAGCTTCAACTCATTGCGCCAACCTTCTAATTTGGCTACCTTCTCCAACTGTTCTGGTTTCATATCATTCTCCACAGTTTTCTGCTGCTGAGCTTCAGTAAGCCGAATCTATTATAAAAAAATAAAATCGAAGGATGCATAAATCAGAGTTTGAACGATTCCAAATTCAAGTGTTGATACTAGGTAGCAAAAATTCATATAGCCCCTGTTTTGTAGAAATTAAAATCCAGATTTTAATCTAAGTCAAAATTAACAACTCATTTCAACTACATATTTATGGGACCACAACTTTTCAACCGCATTTCATCAATTTTTATTAAAAAAAATGATTTTAATCCCCACCAAATAGGGGCATAATGTGTTTGCACACAATTGTAAACCACAATAATCAGATTGAATTTACCAACTAATGCTAAAACCAGTTAGTTTGCTGATGCAAAATACTGTGAAATCGCTATAAAATTCATATTTCACCACTAGTACATGAATCTACCTGAACAAATTGAGTCCTGAAGTTGTTGAAAATGGAGTCCTATGGTAAATTCTACATCATCTTTATCTCTTAAACATCTTTTTATTCAAACTACACTATTTCTAATCTACAATTCGACGATCAAAATATATGATCGCAGATGCATATCAAAAAGTTCACGGCAATTCCAGCAACAAACCTCAGAAAAAGAGTTATTAAGACGTAATACGAAATATTTACTGCAGAAGATAAACAGTAGTTAGCTTAACAGGAAAAGAAGCTTATAATAAAAAAAGTGACTGCGGATAAATGATATTGCATCTTTGGTAAGTGATTTAGCCCTTGGTTGGCCCCCAACTTTTTAAAACTCATTTCCCCAAGCTCATTTTCAGCCACATTTTATGGGATCCATAACTTTTATCAACTTTTCAACCACCTTTCATAATTTTTATTAAAATCTACTAAAAATTTGATTTTAGCCAAACCAAACATGGGCTTAATTTGGAGATGTGTTCTACTGCAACATGTTCCAGAAAAACAAGATCAGAATTCAAGGTATATCTGTTGGACATAATAATGTAGCTGAATGAGGTCTTTTAACATATGAATAGTCATGCACATATATTTACCTTCTTTTTCAGAGCTCGAATTTTTTTATCAATATCTTGAACCTGGTCCTTTGGAGTAGAACACACTGTTGAATTTGAAGGAGGTACGACCGTAGGGGTACTTGCACTCAGCGAGAGTTCATTCATCTTGGATGCAACTGACTCCTCATTCTCTGGCACATCATTTGAATCTTCAACAGGCAACATATCATTGTTCTCCAATTCTTTACCCTTGTCAAGAGCAGCCTGTCACAAATCATGTTTACCCAAACCTAACTTAGAGATGTGCTTAAAAGTGAGTTTATCAGCACCACAAATCCAGCATGATGTGCTCCACATACAGGGCACAGGAGTGGAGTCTCTCAGGCTCTTTCTGGAACACAGATAACAAAGATCGATGTGGAGTATAGATATTAATATCATGAAAATGACGATAATATAGTTTGAGTATCTATCAATTCGTCTCAAGGCCAAATTTTTTATCTAATTTGCAAAACTGACTAATTATTTCACAGTTGCATATATCTTTAACATGGGAATTGGGGTGGATACATGTAAATCTTCTGAGCTGAGAAGGTTTGACATTGCTGCAATTGGCTACTTGACCTTTTGCCAATGACAGGTTGATTGTCAATGAAAGAAGATTCAATGTGGTGTTTCAAAACAGTACTTAGACCTGGGTAGTATTTGTTATCCCATTAAACTTCAATTTGATTTCTTTTCTCCAGGCATTTGAGAAAATTTATATGAATCCATGAAGATTATATATATTACATCTCATTTTGATGTTTGCAAAAGTACATTTGAGAGAAAAAAATTGTCTCCTCGTCTTTTTGAAACAACTTTGTGACCAATTATATTAACTTGAACAATTGGAATTCATTGCCACAGAGTAACTTGCTCGTTTTGAAGATCTTAGATTGTCACTCAAGTTATATTCTATTAATAGATTTTTAAGAATTTAATAATTATGAAACACGAAAATTTGCTATTTTACCAGATACATTCTATGTTTTCATTTGTTTCTCTACTCTCTAGGAATAGAGAAAACAAAGTGGATCATTGGAAATTATTTTCCTAATGTTTATCTTGGGTAGCCAAACAAATTTGGGATTTCAGGTTTCTTTGATTTTGCTTTCCTTTTCCCTTACATTCTACTTACGTTCAAAAGAATCACAATATTTAATAGTCTATTATGATGGACCAAAAATTGCTTTATTGAAAAACAGTGTAACAAAGTTAAGGGACTGAAACCTAATAAACTGTTGTTTCAGTGGTACATCTAAGCATAGAACGCATCAGTAAATGAAGAGCGATTAAGCAAACATTAACTGCCTTAGTGAATGAAAATATTTGGGGGACAACAAGATTCAAATAACCTCAATTAATTTCTAAAGTAAGTAATGGACAAATCACAACCACTCAAAATAAGCATCTATGGGTCTACTGTTTTACCCTTAATAATCAGAAGACAAAACTACCATTCATTTATGTGACTTATAACTTTCAGCCCCTCCAAACCATTAAAAAGCTAGTATCTAACAACAAAACAAGATTCAAAACAACATAAAATTAGACAAGATAAGTTCATAACCTTCATGGCTTCGTTTTGTTATTGAACAGATGGATTTTCATATTCATTCAATGAGTACACTTCAAATTGGAGGATTTAAATCAAGCCAACCCAGATTCATCAGTCTAGACACACCTCATTCGAAATCTATTAATTCAAAAACCCTTTGCCAGTTCATATCATTAACCAATCACAGGATAAGGAATGGATTTGAAACTAAAAATTCGGAATCAGTAGTGCATACTCAAATCCGTTGTCCAAATACAACCTAACAATATTAAAGATGTTTTATTTCTTAAATCTCTCAAGCCACTATCAGAAATCCATGAATAATTTAACTGTTAGAAATTTCTTAAATCTCATCTCTGTTGTTCCGTCGGCATGAAGTTGCACCAGCAGTTCAATAAGTACGTGGTCAACATATTGGTGCATTAAAACTGGTTTGATTTATACAATACTTACCCGTGTAATTCCAGTTATTCATGTCATCCACATTAAGTGGATGATAAAGATCCATTCTTTATAGAATACTATATGATAGTACTACAAGAAGCTTATCAAGCTATCAGCACTACAACTAAAGAAAGCTCAGCTTTACGATTAACACTCCAGAAAAAACAAGTAACCTACTAAAATTCCACAGAAAATTTGAGAAAACGAAAATTAAATTTCAAATTAAATTAATTACCTGTTGACGTTTTTCTTTCTTTCTCTCATTCCTTTTTGCCGATTTGGACTTAGGTTTGGCTTCCAACGCCGCAGAATCATACCCGGGCGGCACTTCCTGCGTGGACTCCATCTCCTTCCTCAACTGTCACCACTCCCATCAATAAACACAACCACCCAAACAACAAATTTAAACACACACACACATCTATCTATCAGTAATTGTGATCACTTACAAGAGCGCCTTTGGATTGATAAATGGCGACTTCATCTTGAGGCGTATAACCCGCCCGAATTCGAATGGGCTTGCGGAGGGAACCGTCGGGGCGTCGAGTTGGGGCAAGGATTCTTTCCCCCTCTTTTAGGGTTTTGCCGAGTTCAGCTGCCAATTGCCTCACTTCCTCTTCTCCTCCATTTCTGCTCGTCGCCATTGCTATATTAGGATTGAATGTTTGTCCAAAATCTTGATGCAGGAGAATTTAGTACTGGGCTAGTAATTTAATGTTAATTAGAAAGGACAACGGTTTTATATGGAGGGAGGGGTGGCCAAGAGCCGAGCCGCGAGTCAAAATTCGAAATTCAGGTTTGGCTCCAGCAATATGGGTTCAGGCTTTTTGGCCCGAGTCAAGCCGAGGAAAGGCTTGGAAAAAATTTGAGGCTCGGCTAGAACTTTCGACTCAAGCCTCAACGGGCCGATTCGATTTTTTATATATATTCCCCTTCCATTTCAATTTTTTTACACGGGCCAGACTTGGCTAGCTCGGCCCAATTTCCCAAAAATAGGGCTCAGCGCGAGCTAGAGTCCCGGGCCGGTCAGGCTTTAATCAGCCCACGGACGGCTTACTAAAAGTGTTTATAAATATTCATATTCACAACTTCTTGTTCAAAATAAAATTTTGCTACTTGTACACTGAAATCTAAAAAGTTTATAAATATTCATATTCACTACTCTGTGGTTCAAAATAGGATTTTGTTGTATATCGGGCCTCTCACAATGGGGGCCCCACAATTTTTTTTTATTAGACGTTGCTCTCTATCGTAAGGGGACTGTACAACAATGTATCAATTTAAGTGTACAAGTAGCACAACCTTTTAAAATAAGTCTAGCTTCATTATTTAAAAATTTGATTTTTTTTCTTAAACTCGTTTTTAACAACGCATTCTCTCGATCAAATAATTTTACATGTAAACTTAAAAAAAATTCTTACATTTGAATCACATTTTTCAAAAATTACTATTATAAAATATATTCTTCCAAAAAAGAGGCTCAATAAACAAATTTTAAACTTACGACAATTTTCTTAATCTTATTGTGTTATTAATGTTAGCTCATGTTTGGCCCCCTTTTCTAAAATTTGTTTTTCCTTGAACTCGTTTTCATACATATATTTTATGGTATTCACAACTTTTCAGCCATAAATTTAATTAATTTGTATCAGACTCTACTAAAAAATTAGTTTTTATATACACCAAACGAGCTTAATTTCTATGATTAGATGGAATTCTTTTAGACGAATTCCATTCAATATTTTGGTCATTGTCACAAAATACGCACTTGACTCACTTCTTAACTAGTATAATCCAAAATAGAGAAAAAATATCAGCAATTTTTTTTTTTTTAACCAAACAAGTTTTAATAGTATTTTTGACACCAATAATTTGAGTTTTGATTTCAAATATACTTCATAAATGATAGTAGCATTTGCAAATAATAATAATAATAATAATAATAATAATGGTATCATTTAATTGCAATTGTCAAGAAATATCAGAATCCAGTAACCAAGCAATGATATTTGTTACAATCACATATTCACATAGACCTCAGCAAACGAGGAATCGTACAAGAGCAAACAAGTTCCGTACAAAACTAGGAACCATGTGCTTTCACCCTTTACCTACACTTTTAAAACTTGGTGGTGTCTGCAGATTGTTTTTTCCCTTTCTTGTTGCCGATGATTTCTGTGTGTTTAGACCTCTGCATGAGATGATCTGAATTTTTTTTTTTTTGCTGAAGATTCATTCCCTTTTACCCTCTTCGGTTTCTTCTTCTGGATCAGATGTCTCGCTGTCATCCTTCCTGTCTTGCTTTACTAAACTGATACCTTTCGAAGTTTCTCCACACAAGGATTCAGTTTCTTCATCATCGATCTCGTCTCCCTTGCCATCCGAATATGCATAACTGGTGGGAGTTATTGTAAAATTGAGCAAAAATAGTTCCACAGAATAAAATGGAAAAGAAATTCAGAGAACTTGTCATTGTAAACCTACCGCTGGGAGCTTTGTGATGGTGCCCAGAGATAACAGATAACACAGAGCAAGGCAAATGCAAGTATGTCCCAGAAAGCATTGATAATCCAGGCACTCTGCCACCTCTCATTGAATGGATCTGTTGCTTTAAAGTAAACCTGCAATAATAACCAATTAATGATTTCATGTTCATAATGATTGTACAGGAATTTCATGAAGTTATCCTTAAGTTCAGGTAAAAAAAAAATTCTGAAGAATTGGAGAAACTTGCTCTCATTACAAAATTGGGAATTTCTATCTAGACATGGTATGAGTCAAGTGACAAACAAGATACAGATGCAAGGAAACAACTTCGCATACGCAATCTCTGCAACCTTTTATGACATTACTTGTTTTATATCTAAAGATGAACCACATCAAAGGGTGTGAGAGCCACATTAATTGATTGCAGTAATCCTCTTTGTTCTTTAACCTATGCCTAACACAAAGAACAAAGGGTACTGGCGAGAGTGAGCTTTACAGAATGTAGTTGCGCAAAGAATATCTTGAGATGAAAAAGGAGGACATTCCGTTTCTCTTTCTTTTCTTTTCCCGTCGTTTCTCCTAAGTGCTCCAAAATTAGAGAGAGCTACTTACATTTCCATAACTTACCATTAATTGAGAAACAAAAACTCATAATAGGGTGCATTAGGTCTCGTTCAACCACTTTTTCTTTGACATAAAATCTGGCAAGGGACTGATACACCAAAAATAATTTCTTAAACTAGCAAGAAACTAATGGGTGAGAGCAGATGGGTCTTGAACTTGAATGGCAAAACGGTGGATCTGTCACTATATTTGCCTTATAATGTTGAGAAAATCCATCCATTTAGCAGTGCCCTAGGGTGACATGGCCTTATAAGGACAAGATGTTCAAACGAGGAAAGGCTTACGGTGGGTACCTAGGCACCCAGAGACAGGGTGTTAATTGGATAACCAATCCCAGTATTTCTTGGAATACTGAAATAATACAATGCTACCAATAATTGTACTACCCAACCCATATGTGCTATGGGTGCCTTTCTATATGCACATATTATAATCAGTACATAGCTTCAAAAAACACTAACTTTTAAATAGAGAGAGGTCTAGATCCTAACTTTTAAATAGAGAAGAAATAAGAAGGGGGAGTTTTACAAAGAATGTGCCCTTCTATAATTTCCTCTCTTTTCATTAGATAGCTTCAATGCTAAAACAGAAAAAAACACATTTCCTTCATAAAACTACAGAACCTCTTAGGCAGATAAGGTTCATTTTCATTTTTTAATCTCAAGACAAACTCTATACTGTACTTATAATTGTGCAGATACAGATCACACTAAACAAGCCCAGAATATATTGAAAAATGTACCGATAATAAAATATCAACTAGAAATGTGTTTCATTCATGGAATATATACCTCATAACCTATCCACACAACCGATGCAATAACTGTAACTGCCAATGCATTTGAAAATTTTCTGTAAATATCCAATTTAATAGAACTCCTTTTAGCCTGAAAAAGAAAAGAATTGTTGTCAGAACATGAAATGCCGAGTACTAGATTAACCAGAGAAGGATTGAGATTTCATAGCTACATATCAGAGTGAAGGTAAACAGAAGTTCAAACGGAAAATGGGATGTATGGTACCTGTAGTTGCTCTAGTGTCTTCGAAAGAGAAGTGAAAATCCATGAGATAAAAAAAGCATCCAAAAATGCAACAGGAAGGACCAGAAATACTCTTGCTCGCCCTGCTACGTCATTTATGGTTCCCACATACTCGGTGATGTTAAGCAGTTCTGATGCTACGAAACAAGTTATTCCAAGGAGCAGCACCTTCGTTGTAAGACCACCAAGGGTTGGACGGACAACACCATAGCCCATTGCAACAGAAAGAATAAGAAGGCGAGAAACAGTTCTTCTTATAGCTCCAATTGTCACAACCCAGGTGGTGATTCCCACTGGCCTTGATCCGGTGTTGTTAAAGTATGTGTAGTCAAGGTACCAGAAAGTCATCTCCAACAATTCAAGAGCAATTACGGAAGTAATGCAGTGTTGTAGTAGTAAAACATCATTCCAATGTCTCCCATACTGAAAGAACCAGATGAGACTGAGGATAGCATACCCGATGGACATAAATAAATAAAATTTCATTAGGGGGGCCATTCTCCCAGGTAAATAGCCATCAGGATTTTTCCACACTGTCCTCCCCATCACCCTCATGCCCTTGAGTTTCTGATCACATGTGATAAAGAATAAGTTGTACATCCCAGTCCTTTTTATGTTAACTTCCTTATTCTTTTTCATATGGGTGGATAACATGTTACCTCTAAAATGAACATTCACAACAACTGGCCAGTTATTATCAGTTGGCGAAGATGTTCTGATGACTTCTCCTTGTTTGCAACCTTCCAGCTTGGCAAGATCAAGGGTGCAACAAATAGACCTCTGTCCACCATAAGCAGATCCGCCAATATTATCGCGGTCAGCAGCCTCAAATATTATAACTTGAACCAACCCACTGCTGTATGCCATATTTGGGTGCTGATCAGCAGCTTCTTTACTCCTCCAAAATGTGATGTTCTCGAATCTAGATTAATTTGAACATTTCACTAAATGTAACTAACAAGATACCAATATCATAACTGAGTTGAAAATAAGTCATAATTGCAGCCTTTCATTTTCCTATCATGAACAGAAGAGAAAGAAAAGAAGATATCGCTCAGATTTAGTATACTTGTTGGATGCTGGTTGCTAGCCAGAATAAAGTACTTACAAGCTTCCTATAAAGAAGCTGTGCATTTAGGAAAATAAATTATGTAATCCAATTGGCATGGATTCAACCCGAGGAGGCAATCCAATCCAAACACCAAATATTTAGATTTAACCCAAAAAAAAAAATAATAATAATAATAAACGGAACTATATGCTTTAACAACACGACCCTTGTTTAACAATTATAAACTCCAATAATTCGACCATCTAAAAACTAATGCCAATGCTTGATGAAAAGGAAAATTCATACATGTATGAGGCTAGATCTGATTAAATATCATTGTTAATTCATACATGCACGCGATAGAAATCAGTAATTACCGAATGTAAGAGCGACCGGCATGGCTGAGGGGAGCGGTGACGCCTTCACTGCCGCCGGAGAGCAAATAAGCAGTACCGACTTCTCTGACTGGATCCCGATCGTAGATATGAATTGAGGCTTCAGCTGATCTAAGAGCTGATATAAATAATCCTACAGCAAATAGTGAGATAAAAATGGCGCAATGACTTGAAGTGCTGCTCGCGAAACCCATGGGAGCGCTAGACAAAAAGTAAATCCCTATTTTCTGGAGAGAGAAAGAGTGGTTCGGAGAATTCGGTGGAGCACAGAGTGAGTGACAGAAAGAGTAAACTGGAAATCAAGCAACCGACAGAGATGATCTCTGCGACAGGGATATATTACCACGCGCCTATTAAACCGTGGGACCGTTGCTTTGGTTCAAATTTGAGAAATGTTTCTTACACTGAAGCAAAATCAACACAAATTTTACCGAACACACAACAAGTGGGTCCTGCACTTTTTGTTTTTTGAAAATACACGATGGGCCCATCCACTGTGAGTATCTGTATATTTTCTGTAAAAAAAAATCTGTACAAATAAAATAATTCTTTGAATTTATCGTGTTGGGTCAAACTTTATAATATAATCTTGACGTTAAAAATAGTTAAAAATTTGGTATGTTTAAAAATTTGGACGGTTTACCATTCTATATCTATTACGGTTCGAGTAATGATATATAGTTTCATTGGAGTTATAATCTCATTAAATGGCATTAAACGATATGCTAAATGAAATGTGAGTAGCACGTCAACGCCACCTAAATTGAGATTATGACTCCTGTGAAATTAAACAACATTACTCTTATGCTTCATCACTAGCAAAAAAGGGCATGGCTAACTGTCATTGTCGTATTAATGCCATGAACGAGAAGGTCCAAAATCAATTTGCCGAACCCCTTTGATTTCAAGTACATCTTTCCCTTTAAAAATAGAAAGTATCGAGGAATTTTGTCTATTTTTTCTTTATAACTAGAAATAAAGCTTGTTTAGGAGGGTTAGAAAACATTCAAAATAAGTCATACATTTGCAAGTGCTTATTTTTAAGCATAAATCACCCCCAAAGCACATATGTTCGGTTACCATGTGCTTATAATTACAATAAGCACTCACATGTTTGAATGTGTTGTGCTTCCTTATAAGGTTTTGGTAGTCGTTGAAATACCGAAATACATGTAGGTTGTTCAATTGAATATTTAAAAAATAAGCCAATTTTTAATTTTTTTTTATTTTTTATCAATTCTTACTTGAAAAAAAATTAAACAATTATAATTATACTGTAATTTTTGTGAAAGTATATGTTTACTATTTCGCTTGATTTTTCTTATGTAATGAATAAGGTTGTTTATTGTGGTAAGCGCAAAGTTGATAGTAATTGTTGAGATAATTAAAATCAAATTCGTAATTCATCTCAATATTTCGTTACAAGCTTAAACTTAAATCGTTTCATTTTTTCTTCCTTACACCTTTTGCATGCATGACAAATTCATCCTCAATATTGAACATTTTAGTTTTTTACTTTCGACAACTTTGGTGTCTGACAACTTCGTTTAAAAATTTAAAATTGACGAAAAAAAAAGTAATTGAAATTTTATTTGGAAAGCAGTACAAGCATTACAGACTCTAATAGTATCTAAGCCGCATCGATGGCTATCTTCATTCCATTATGGCAATGTTCAGGAAAACTACAAATGAAGTAATTTTGTCCCTTAACAAGCTTAATTTGATCTTTTCCACTTTTGTACACTTTGGCGCCGCAAGGAGCGGTGCAACTGTCGTATCCATTCTTGTCTACCGCCACTACATTGTGAAATTCTGGTTTATAGTGGAACTCTGCATAAATATTCAAATACTCACGTATGTTTGTCGATCTTTCATTAACAAAATAAGTTATAAAATGAGCAATGTNGAGCCGGCTCATGAAAAAAATGTAAGATCGGCTCGGTTCATAGCTCATCTCAAAACGAGATCGAACCACCTATGGATCGAGCTAGAACGAGCCAAGCCAGTGAACGTCTCGACCCATTTGCCACCCATATGTGGACACAAATTATGAAAATAGAATACCACTAGAAATTCATATTAAAATAAGTTCATACCAAGTACATCGTCTGCCTTGAAATTCTTGCCATTTTCCCAGCCAGCTACATTGAAGGCCCAACCTGTAGCGTCCCCAACGGTATAGGATGCTGCATTAGCCGTGTTGCTCAGGACCAACATTCCCAACACCATTCCAATACCACAAACGGCAATGCTTTTCTTTTCCAACATTTTCAAAGGATTATTTTTGTTAATACTAAAATGAAAATGGTTTTTCTTTTTCTCTTTTAAATGTATGAAAGTATAAGATGAGACATGGACTTATGATGTCTTTAAATAGTTTCTTATTGATTGCTGCAACATTGTAATGATATTTTACTTAAATTTTGATATCTTAAATCTGAACTTATATTCTTATTATCCTGAATAAGATTCGATAATTTGCATTATCTATTCTATCAAATTATGTTTAAGCATATTGAAAATCTTTGATTATGTGTTATTCGAGCATGGATTACTTCGATTGTTGTTATCCTAAAGGAGACTAGACCAAATTATGTCTACGTCTATTGGAGATCTTTAATTATATGTTACTCAAGCATGGATTACATGGATTGTTATTATCTTGAATGAAATTTAGATAATCTGTCGTAACTATTTGATGAATTATATTTTATTAGAGATTTTTAATTATGTGCTACTCGAGCATAGATTATAAAAAATTGTTATAATCTCGACTGAAATTAGACGATTTGTAATTATTTAATCAAAGTTTTGTCTACATACATTTTTTGACTTCTTATTATGTGTTATTAGACATGGATTACTTAGACTAATGTTACCTTGAAGAAATATTTGATAATCTATACTATCTATCTGATCAAATTATGTTTATATATGTATTAGAGATCTTTAATTATGCATTATTTAAAAATATATTATTGTAATTGGTTTAAATTATAAAGAGATAGGAATAAGTGATAAATGAGTGGATAATATTTGTGAATTTCTAGAAATGTATGGATAAAAATTATTTTAGTGTTCATAAAAATTTATAAACATGAGCCAAAAATACAACTGAGTATTTTCAGTCGTGTCCAAATTATTAGCATTCTATATAAATCAACAAACATTCTGTTAGATATTTATACAATAAATATAATATGAGAAAGAAATAATTAATTCAAGT
>CAIGRP010132408.1:1566-38911 GCA_903798385.1 Fraxinus cuspidata
AAAAAAAAAAAAAAGAAAAAAGAACACACTATCGACGACAATGGTCGACAACCGGTTAAAAAAAACAAAACCAAAACCAACCCACCACCATGGGCAACTACCAAAAACCAAAGGTAAATCTACCACCACAACCCATAACAGCTTACCCAACTTAGACAAAGAAATCAAAACCCAAATGTTGAATTTATATTTGGATCTTCAACTTTCATTCCTACCTTTTAGTAGCCAAAATTTGAGAAGGGGAGCAACTAATGGTCTTGTGCTGAAAGTAGGCATGGTTCAAGATTTGTGGCTGTAGTGAAATATTCGAACAGGGAAAAATTAGAATTTATTTGGGAACTAAATGGATTTTTAAAAGAGATTTGGAAATCTGAATATCCGATCTGAGATATATGGTTGGATTAGGATTATCTCATTGCTCTATCTATTTTCAACGATTTTTTTTTCTTTTTGAAGGGCCTCAATGGCGGTAGAGGTGATCGTTGCTCTTGGGTTGTTGTGGTTTGATTTTTAATTTTGAGGATAGAAATGAAGGTGGAAAATGGCGTATCTTATTGTAATCCGATTGAGGGAGTGGTGGTGGTGGACGGTGGCAATGGGTTTTGGTAGGGGTGGGGTGGGGTTTGTTGATGAAGAAGATAGTTTTTCATTTTTCATTTTCATTTTTTATTTTTATTGGTTTTTTATCTATGTTTTTATTTATTTAATTTTATGGAAAAAAATATTTTATTACTGTTTGTCCATATAAAATTGATTAAAATAAGGTCAAAGTTAATTTTGTGTGTCAACCGATGGAAAAATTGATGGAAATCGGCCTCACATGCAATGGTTGGAAATGTTAGGTGTGACAGCTGCAACAAATCAAAGGTTTGGAGAAAATCTGCTAACGTTTCAAAGATTTGGAACTTTTGCTGCAATTATCTCAAAAATATAAATTGAGTTTAAAATATAAGAAATTAAAATTAATAATGTGAAATGAGATTATTTTTATCTGCTTCATTTAATATTCTCTAAGAATGTTTATGTAAATAAGCATTAAGAGTTTAAATTATATTTTTTAGTTTTGCTATAAATTTATGTTTTTAGAATTCTAGATTTTCTTTTCTCAATTTCAATTTTTGATTTTTTTTCTTGAATCTTTTATTTTTCATTTTTTTTAAATTTAGAATTTATATTTATATATTTTAACTTTTAAAAAAATTTTGAAATTTATTTAAAAGAATTATTTAAACGCTTGTTTTACATATTTTATTTTATTTTCACAGAAAACAATCAAAATATAAAAAATGCATTTTTAGTTTTATATTAAAAGTTTATCCTTATATTTGAAAATATATTTGTTAAAATAATAGACAAAACATGTTTTCAGTATTTCGCAAAACTGAAAACTAAAAACAGCTTAAAAATAACAAAACAAACGCATCCTAAACTTTCAAGGTTAAAGTAACTATTAGAATAAAATCACATTGATATAAAAGCCAATTGTTTGATTAATATTTTGAATGCATTTAATTATAGAAAGTGAGTTTGGAAAGCCAAACTTACTATCTAAATTAAAACGTTAATTTAAAGGGTCTCTTAGAAATGTTTTGTGAGTATAATTAATACATAAAATACTCTATATTTTAAAGAGTCAATCTTTAAATTATACTTCAAGAGACTCTTGAAGATGCTTTTAAAATACTTTTTATGTCTTCCCTTAGAGATTTGCTACTCATATTCACTGGTGGACACAAGGGGTGTCGTGGGGTCACATGATTCTCCAACTTTTGGACTTTTGTTTTTTGGGTCACTACGAAATATCAAACGAAATCGAAATATTACATTTTTATTTCCATTTCAAGGTGTTCACGGCCTAATTTTTCACGTCATTAATGACACGCGAAACGGTCGATCGTAGCAAATATTATAGCTCGTCAAAGTAGGACGTTACATCATTTTACTAGGAAATTTTACATGATGATGTCAAAACTTTTCGAAATTTTACATCCGAAAAAGTCATACCTCATGTAAATTTTCGAATGTAAAATTTGGATTTAAATTTACATGGGGTATGACTTTTTTGGATGTAAATTTTCGAATGTAAAATTCCTTACAACTTTTTTGTGAGTTTAATAGCGCATCTAACTCAAAATGTCTGTGTTCGTAGACAAATCTAAATAAAACTAAAAATGATAAAAATACTTTTAACTTGATTCAAAACAGAAAATTCTAAAACGGAATCCAATAAAACTTGATCCCGAAAGTTCACTTCCGGATTGTACTCGCTCACGAAAATTTGACACCCAAGTTAAAAATTTCGCCCTTTTTCTTAAACCCTTCTCATTTTCCTCCTTTTCAACTAGTTTATGATCTTTTCTTTTAAGTGTTCCGCATCACATCCAGACCAAGTGCCATTAATTGTTGCAACTTAACACGTTATGGGGAGAATCAACTAACTTTGTGTTTGAGTAACATTTCACACGACCTTTTGTTATTGCAGATAATTATGTCACTAGAAACTAGTTTTCTAGTAGTCGCTCCTAGTTAATTATTGTCAATGGGCCAGCCTAGGTAGGTCACTCACGTGTTACAACTTATAATAATGAACAAAAGATAGTTGGCAAAATATGAATGCTAGTTGCGTAGCTATTCAATAACTTTAATGAAGTTTATACAAGAAAATAAATAATTAAATTAAAATATTGTGAAACCTAACACGTTAACACATAGAGGCGGTCGTACTTTATTATTTCAAATTGTCAATGCTAATTGTATTGTTGAACTTGTGAATTTAATCGTTCAATGGGTACATGGTATTTAATAAACTCAGTCCCTAAATTTTTGAAATGTGTCAATTTCATCCCTATGGCTTCATTTGACACAATTGATCCCATGACTCAGCACACCATACATTTTGATATCAAACTAGCTAGGAAGCCTGTTAGGGCATCTCCAATGGTATACCAAATTGTTATTGAAAAATCCACTCGAATGGTACGTTAAAACACCCACCAATTTAGATGTGATATTCGAAGTTTTTCATTACTCCTATTTTGTTCTTCATGTTACATTACAACAAATTTTAATTTCTATTATAACCTTTTTTTATTTAATAATTTCATTTATTTTAATTAAAATTTGAATATTTATTTTGAATTAATTGTTTTTTAATTGTGGTATTAAGTGATTTTTTAAGAATTTATAAAGGATGCATTATAATACAATATTTTTTCGTGTCAAGCCGATGAGCCGGATTGACAATCTTATATAAGAGCTGCACCAATTTGATGTGAAAGTTGCACTTTTTTTTTTTTTTTTAAATATGTGCATGTCATATACTTAAGAGGCAAATTTATTGCGTAATTTAGAAGAGAGAAAAATAGAAGAGCTAGAAAATGAGAACTCTACCCATTCCTTCTTGTCTCCTCATGAATTGTATGGAACTAGCTCAGCATCGTACTTACTTGGATTGTAACTTATCAACTCAACTTAAATCCTTATATTTCGTAAAAAGAAAACTTTGAATTTACAAGTGTTAGCATTCCCAACACTAACCACAAGTGAGTTTATTCATTGACGGCACCTCCGGTGAGCCCGCAATGCAAAATGGTGGATCCAGAGGAAAAGTTGGCAAACTTATAGGAAAAAGGGGTAACCATTCGATTTTATAATTCTATTCTATTCTATTCTCCCTTTTCTAATATATCTAATTAAACTCTTAAGAAACTTCTAAATTAAGCAATTAATTTCTTTACAACAAAAATTGAAAAATTCACTGAACAAAAATATTATTATCATTAACAACAAGAAACATTTGACCTTGTAATCGCCGAAATTTGAAATTATTAATTCCAGCTATACTCCCACAACTCAAATCCCCCAATCTTTTTCTCTCTTGGCTGCGCGTGTGTTCCACTCGTTATCGGTGCATGGACCAGATCACCATAAGTCAGGATTTTGACACCGGTGGCGCAACTCCTTACAGCGGCCACTCCACTGCAACAAATGATTTAAGAAACCTCGATTTTCTTGTGGGTTTGTCAATCAGTCAAGAATATGATTACAGTTTTGAAATTCCCGACGAATGCTTGGCCCTGATATTCCAACCATTAAGCTCTGGCGACCGCAAGCAGTGCTCTCTTGTTTGCCGGCGGTGGTTGGCCGTGGAGGGTCAAAGTCGGCATCGCCTGGCCCTGAATGCAGCCGCGGAGGTAAGTGCCTACTTGCCCAATATCTTCACCCGGTTTGAATCCGTCACCAAGCTCACCATCCGGTGCGATCGTAAGATTGTCAGCATAAACGACGAGGCATTGACCTTAATCTCCCTCCGGTGCCGGAACCTGACCCGATTCAAGATCCGTGGTTGTAGTAAAATATCCGAACATGGAATGCATAATTTGGCAAATAATTGTAAATCCCTTCGAAAATTTTCCTGTGGATCGTGCAATTTTGGAGCTGAGGGCATGAATGCCCTTTTAGACAATTGTTCTTCACTGGAAGAACTCTCTGTTAAGCGCCTGAGGGGAATCAAGGATACTTTTGCTGCCGAGCCAATTGGCCCGGGAACCGCGGCTTCATCACTTAAGTCGATCGTACTTGAGGAGCTTTACAATGGGCAGTGTTTCGGACCTTTGATTATTGGATCGAAGAATTTGAGAACTTTGAAGATACTTAGGTGTTTTGGGGATTGGGATAGGTTATTGGAGACCATTTCGAGGAGGAAGAATTGTTTGATGGAGATCCATTTGGAGAGGCTGCAAGTGAGTGATGCTGGGCTAATGGCGATATCCAAATGCTCGGATTTGGAGGTCTTTCACTTGGTGAAGACTCCCGATTGCTCAAACGAGGGAATCTGCGCAATAGCTGAGAATTGTTTGCTTTTGAGGAAGCTTCACATTGATGGTTGGAGGATGAATAGGATAGGTGATGAAGGATTGACTGCGATCGCAAAGAATAGTGTGAATCTCGTGGAGTTTGTGCTTATAGGAGTGAACCCAAGTGCCACGAGTTTGATGGCAATAGCCTCAAATTGTCAGAAGTTGGAAAGGTTGGCGCTTTGCAGGTGTGAAACAATTGGAGATCCTGAGATTTCTTGTATTGCAACCAAATGTATGGCTTTGAAGAAGCTTTGGATAAAGGGGTGTCGGGTGACAGATTCAGGGCTCGAGGCATTTGCTTTTGGATGTCCGAATTTGGTGAATCTTAAGGTGAAGAAGTGTAGGGGAGTGACGACCAAAGTTGCGGACTGGTTGAGGTCAAAAAGAGTATCACTGGTTGTGAACTTGGACGCAGATGGGATGGAACCTGATGTCACGGAAGTGAGTGTTAGTGATGGAGGAGCATAGGATGAAGACTCGATGTTTGAAGTCTGAGGTTTAGCCTTTTTGGAGGATATCAAATGGTAATGGTTGTTCAATATAGCTTATAAGTTATACATGAACTGAGTGAGAGATGAAAGGATTTGTTTATTTTCCACTGTTGTTTGATTTTGCACTTCAACGTTGTGGCATGTGTAACCGGCCGAACTCAAATTTGTGCGAAACAAAAATCCCTTTTCCTTTACATTTTTCGAGTGGAATGTGTTTCTGCCTGGTTCGTACTTTTGCTCATAACTTCTATGTAAGCAAGAGAAACTGTAGTGAGGAACTCATACCCAGATTTCAGCAAGGTATTATATACTTTTTCATGCATATTTTTAACCAGTCCCTTGTACACTATTTAATAGAAATTCAAGCACATATGCTTTTGAACACATGCCATTGTAATTGTGTTTGCACATCATTTGAACGGGCTCTGTTTGGTGTATATTAAAATTAGTTTTTTAATAGATTTTGATAAAAGTTGATACAATGTGTGGTTAAAAAGTTGTGAATTCCATGAAATGTATAGTTAAAATTAATTGTTAAATTTGACTTGGAACTTTTAGTAGATTTCAATCGACGCCAAACAGGGGTGTATATCTATATTCAATTGTTTCTGATGTCGGGCGAATGAATTTAGGACTTTCCCTTTGAAAGGTTCTAGGAATTTAACTCGTCATTGTTGTTGTTACCTATAAGAATCTTCCATTGTACTTGCTCTGCTATTAGAATCTAGGTAGCTTCATGCTCGATTATGTCCATGCACATTGGTCTTCTAGTTATAATTTAGATGCGGGTTAGAAACTTGCTGAAATATGTTATGCAGTCAAGTTAACGAATAAATCTCTATACACCAAGAAATTTGTACGAGAAATATGATGTATTACAACTGTGAATCTTGCTATGAGTTCCATCAAATGAAATAGAACGATCCCTGTAACTGGACTAGTATACAAATTCTACTGGAACACCAAAAAAAACAAGAAATAACAGGGGGGAAAATCTTCACTCAAAAAGAATTGAACGATTAGATGGAATGGAAATCAAGACGGACATATTGACTGGCTATCCTATGAGTATCGTGCCTTTGCGTATTTACTCAACAAGAATAGTAATCTTGTCTTTGGAGATCTGAAGTTAAGGCTTGCTTCATGACTTCACAAAACCGTATAAATCTGTAAATCACCGGTACTGAAAAGTTCTAGTTATTTGATGAATACCTTGTGGTAACTTGTTCAATTGTTACTTTTGCCGAGTGCTTCCTCTTGTTCCGGGATCCATGTCTTCTAGTTGTCTGGCTTTTGGTGGTACGTTTCTCAATGTTATCCTGGACGTTGATTGCTTTTTCACCAGAAGATGGAAGTTCGGGATGAGCATCTGGCCATGGAGTGCGTTTTGCTGGGACGATAATGTCTAATGGAGGATCAATTATCCATCTGCATGCAAGAAAAATAGTACTGACACTGCTAGCAGCAGAGAATAAAATTTACATGTACATTAAATAGATACACAGATTAATTGCTCAGAAAATGGAGTTTCTTCGGCATGCACCACTCATTTCAGATCTTGCTTGGTAAGCAAAAATATGAATTTAACGCAGACGGATTGAACCATCACCAAAAATATAGAGTTTAGATTACACATTAGAAGAATTTATATCGAACGATGAACTTAAGAATTTAAGAAGCTATAATCAAATATAGAACTAAAGAATGAAGGACAGTAAACAATAAGTCCACCTATGGCTTTGAAGTAAAGCAGGCGATAATGATTTCAGAGACCAAAGCTCTCAAAAACCTTTGAACATCAATTGGCTGCAGTAATAATTATGATAAAACTCCCCGGCCCACCCCACCCAAAAAGGTAACGATAATAAGAAGAAATAGAAAAAGGATAAAAGGACGAAATTTGAAAACAACAGAGCAACCCAAAGACGGACCGGATGATACTTCATGGCCATGAACAAGGAGAAAAAAGATTTCACATTTGTGTTGAGGGCGATTCTCCAAGTAACGGCAGAGCCACCGCACTTGCAAAAAAAGCCAAAGCATATGAGTCAGCATCCGTAAGTTCGTTGAAAATAGCTACCTAAATAATGGATAGCTTTGAGGGCAAATAAGGGAGAAGTGAAATCAACCTTGAATGATCAGTAAAGGCATATGACGTTTATCTCTGCTAAATAGTTCATGGAAGGCCTGATTGGTTGAAGAAATTATGGAGTTATAACAGGAGACTATCTGCCCTGCATGCATTCTACAAGACAGAATTGGTAGTGGCTTAGGATTGCATCTCTCAATAAGATGGCCAAATGAAAGGCTATAATATGCACTCAAACTTGTCCTTGGAGATAAATAGGAGTTCAATGTCCTATGGAAATATGAAGGCAAGTTTTGACAAGCATAGTCAAGCCTACGAGTATCTATGAGAATCTACCTGTTAATAAAAATGAAGGTGGTAACCTCTCATAAGGTCACTCCAAAACAAAACAAAAGTAAAAGGAAAAAAAAATTGTTTGGTATACAGATTAAAAACTTGCTAAAAATATAAGTCAAAATCAACAATTAATGTTAACCATACATTTTAGGGAACCACAACTTTTGAATCGCACATTTTATAAATTGTTATAAAAATCTACTAAAATTTTGATTTCCAACTACACCAAACAAAGGCTAACAAAATTATTAATTTGAAAGATGCGTGCACGAGTAGCAGAAAATAAGTTCTCTTGTCTATGGAAATGAATAATAACATTTTAAAACGTAAATTCAACTTCTTTGGTGAATCCACTTTCCAACGTTTTTGGTGATCAATAAAGGAGTCTGTGTTTTTTGTCCATCGTTGGATGTGCAGCAAATGTGCTCAGATAGTGGCCTACCGCATTCAACCCCACCAAAAAGAAAGAAAAAAGGGAGGAAATTTGCGTATATTGTTCACCATGCCAATATCAGTCATCACCTTGGCTTTTTTCAATTAGTTTCTCTATCCTTGTGTATTTCCGCCATAAAACTCTTTTGAACCGTTTTGTTCAACATTCCTTCATAACTCACCACAGGTTTGTTGGGAATCTGACGACTCCCACTTGAGGGATTGGAGATGAAAGCAAAGAACAAAAACCAGAAACAATAGAGAAAACAAAAGGAAGATCTAAGAAGAGATGAAAAATAAGGGCCGAACACAAAAACGTTGTCCTCAAACTATATTTGCCCCCTCTCAAATTGAAAATGATGCTTAAGAAATTATGGCAAATGGTTTACAGGATTAATCAAGTCTTGTAAATGATTTAACACTTAAGCACTAATGAAAACCTTCTAAAACTTGAAGAACAAAAAGATGGAAATTTTGAATATGTAAGAAGGGATCTTTAATTTCGATGATATGTGAAATAAAATATGTTTCTAAGATTGATCATCATTATTTAGCCTTTGAACATTGATCACCTACATATAGGCCTCAATAGTCTTCTATGAAATGGTGCCAAAATCAGATGAAATGGTGCCAAAATTCACATAGCAACAGCCCAAAAAGGGCTATTTTTTTATCTCTATGCAACCGCATAGTTAAAGCAGTTAAGGGGCCTTTAGCCCCGGTATAAAGCTCTGCGACCGCATGCCAAATAGAACTATGCGGTCGCATAGTTCATCATTTGGCCTCCAAATTCATTTTTTATTCCACAAACAATTTTATTAACTTTTGAACAATATTTTCATAAAGGTTTCCTTGCAACTATCTTCCACTGTCTACCAAAAAGCCTCCAGAAATATCAACTAAGATCGTGTTAACTCAGTATATCCCACAAAAAAATGAATTTATTCATACACATTTTATTAAATAAAGTGATGGATGCATCTTTATATAAGGAATAGCTTCAAGCTTTGAGTCAAGTTAAGGGTAAATGGACTAGAAAAATCCTGTGGATCGGAACAGTGAGTAGAAAACTTGGGAAAGTTGCAAGGTATTAGGAACTTCAGGATAGAAAACTGATCCTGTCACTGCATGACCAATTCTGTTACATACTGATGACTAAGTAGAAAACTTGGAAAAGTTGCAAAAATATTAGGAATTTCAGGATAAAGAACTTGCAGCATATTCTGAGGAGACAAATGCTTAAGAACAATTGCCTGTGGCTTAATTGTGTTGCTTTCTAAACATCGTATGGTGTTATGGAGCTCTATCGCATGCAAGTGAGTAGAGTGCTGATAGCTGATTAGGGTATGGCTATGTAATTAATGAAAACGCTCACATGGTGTGCCTACATAAGTTTTTGGTAAGATTAATAAAGTAATCTGGTATCCTAGATATCAAGCCACTCTTGCCGAAAAATTTGTACAGTACACAGACACAACAAGATTATTAGTATGACTAACAATAAAAGCAGTGATCAAATTGCCTCACTGCTTTCATAGGTCAAATCCACAGATAAAAATGTTACAAAAGATCTTCCTCACATGAAGATAGTCCTTCATATCGAGATCTAATGAAAGAGTATCTCAATAGCACGCAATCCTATATTTTATCTCTACTTGAAAAAATACAAAGCGTGCGTTTGGGAAGAATTCATAAACGGTTTAAAGCTTTGTGCGTTTGGGAAGAATTCATAAACGGTTTAATTTATAAATAGATAGAAATAAGTGGTGAATAAGTGGATATTACTTGTGGGTCTATTAGAATGTGTGATTAAAATGAAATTTGACCATTTGTAAATGATTTAAAAAAATTTGCCACACAGGCTAAAGCGTCAAATCCAAATCAGCCTGAACTGAAACTAATTGCTTCCTTTAGACAGACTAGCTTCATATCTAGAGAAACTCATTTGCAATCCACATGCAATGCACAATGAAGGTTGAATTGAAAACTAGATAAGCAGATGGAGAATTCAATCATAAGCACTATATACAACCAGAATACAGACATTTTTCAAAACCAATTTATGGAAAACGAACCTGGCAGGGAATTTGCTGTCTGCCCGAGCCTCAACACGCAGCCACCACAACATGACCTTGCGCCCACAACTCCCTAGAGGCTCCACTAAAGAAGCATCCTTCAGCAAAGATAAAGGACTCTCAACATCATCTCCATCCCTACCAATCTCATCCAAGTCTTTAACCCATTGCGGCTTATCTTCTGCTTCCTTCCAAAATAACCTTGAATTCAAGATAAATCCAGCCCACTCCAGCTTCCTTGGCAGCACAACTCCCTTGTCACCAACATACCTTGCCCTCTTCTCTACAAGTGGAAGCACATTGAAAGTATGCCACCCCACCAGATGGGTTGACGAATTACAAGACGGACCCTGGACAGGCATCTGCGAATTCTTCTCATTCTTCCCACTGTTCTCTGTCCGAACCACAGACAAATCTCCTTCTTCAGACCCTCCTGAATGTGCAAGAATTCCAACCGAAACTGCACCTACCCATTTTACACTCTGGATCTCATCAAATAACTCCGTACTATGCATATTACTGTCATCCACAAACATTACCATCCCATCTAACCTCTTCTTTTTCACAACTCTGCCCCATCACAAACCTTCAACTTGTCAAAATTACAAATCTACTAACAATGTAGTGCTATTGAACTAAATTAAAGCAAACTTTTACACTAAAAATTAATGAAAGGGAAAAATAAAAAACGAAAATAAAGCATGATCAACACGATATACCTTAAGGCGTGTAGTCGCATTTGCACTTCTAATTTATGCCGATCCTCCCATAAAATCGGGATTTTCACATTATATCCAATATGAAATATTTTGAGGCCTGATTTTGAAATCAACGAGGCCGTTTCATTGGTGGCGCCACCAACTTCCACAACAATCCAGATCAGATCATAGGGCACATTCATCAAAGTATGCATAATGCCAGTTAGATGAAGCGTCTGAAAGGTCCGAACATACGTCGGCGTGATTGCAATCACGGTTTTAGGGCTCTTCACTCCATACTGCAGCCTCTGTTCTCTCTGAACCCTATCGATTATCCAGTGAGACTTCAACACCTCCTCCGGATCTGGATGCGGCCAAGGCCGTATTAGTATCCCGTGCCTCCCTACCACAACTCGACTCCCCTCCGCCGTTGCACCATTCACCGCCGGCTTCGACGTCGTGGTGGTGGTAGATGGAAATGAATTGTGGAAAGCAGAATAGAGATTGACTGTGGCCCTGGTGGTGGTAGTGGAGGGGGAGGAGGTAGAAAAAATGAGGAAAAATACCAAACGGGAGAATCGGAAACCAAGGACTAGACTAACAAGACAGCAAAGACCATGTAACAGTAGCCAAAAAATTGTTGCCTGAGACTTTACTCCACCGTCCACCGCAGAGTCCAGCGGCGATGATGCACTTCGAAAACTGTTGCTCCGGCGGCCCTGCTGCTGCAACGCCGATAGCAGCTTCATTTTTCCCCTCCTTCCGACAACTACTCAGCACAGTAATGTAGTAGTAGCTTCGAAGAAATTGGGTTCCGGTTGGTGTGGTTGGGGGGAATTCACTTATAATTGAAAATGATTTCTTCAATTTCACGATTTAATTGTTACGTTACTGTCAGCTTCAATTTCCATTTCCAATTTCTGTTCAGCATATTTTCTATAATCGAATAAATTCCAATTCGGACATGATGGAAGCTTGATGGAGAAAATCCGGGGTCAATTGATGGTTGAAAAACAGGTATTGAGCGGGGTAGTTTAGGGATTTCATTCTGGACTGGTGTATCCAAGGTTCTTAATCCTCACTCACTATGATGCTTATATCCCCAAAAAAATTTCATGTTATTCTTATCCTCAAATTTCGTTAGTTAACATATTTGTATGGTTCTATGTCTAAAAGTTCGTTGAAATAGCGTAGAATAACATTTTTTCATAATTATTTTTTTAAAAAAAATAAATAAAAAGTGCAAAAAATATTTTCTCCTCATTTCAAAATATGAAAATAAAATATTATCATCGGCGAGGACGAGAAGTATTAATTAATGAAAGGTTGAAAATAAGAATTCGATAAAAAAAATTAAGAAAATGATTGCTACAATGAACAAAGATCGAGGAGTTTACTTGTAATTAAAATTTGGTATATCAGATAAATTTTGTGATGAAAATATAACCAACTTTAGAAAGAATAAATAAGATATTCATGAATTTGAGAGAGAATTGCACTCATGATCTCAAACCTTTCCTTTTTTCGTATGCTTTACCCAAATATTGTCTTGTTTGTGAATCACGATTTCAAATCTTTCATTTTATTTCAGTAAAATGATAAATGGATGATTCCACATGAAATTCGATGCATTTTTAGTTTTCCATAATGAAACATAAAGAAATGCATCGACAAAACCAAGTTTCTGATTTAGCACCGTTGAATAAAGAGCCCATAGAAGTGGTGCTTTCGACATGGAAGGGAATAGCAAGAGGCGGAACAGAAGGTTTCAACAACCATGCGGCGGTTTTTCAATCATATTCTTCAATTATAGTTACGATTTGTGTGCTTGTTTTTTGCATTTTGACGTGTGATTTTCTGCAGTAGTGCTGATGTGGTTTGTGGCGGCGGTGGACGACGGTTTATTGATTCGATTCGGTGTGGTGTGGTGTGGTGTCCGTGTTGGGTGGGGGCAAGGTGAGGTAAGTTAAGGTGGAGTGGGTGGGGGAAAATAAGATGATTATAGTTTTATTTATTTATATATTTCATATATAAAATGCAAAAGTTATTGTTTTACACTTTTAAATTTAGTTTAAATATAGTTAAAGTCAATTTTTTAGTTAACTAACAGTCAAATAGATAGATCCATTCATTTGGCATTGCATTGCAACAAAATAAAAAGTTTGGAATTGTAGCTAACACAAACTAAATATTTGGATAAAGTCTGCAATAAAATGAAAGAATTGGGCCGCAACTGCAATTTTCCCTAAATTTTACTCATTATTGCACTCATGTCATTGATTTTTCCAATCGTATTCTTATTGACCTTTTATTAATTAGCACAACTTTTCATTTATAATAATTTTCATTCAAAAATTCCGTTCAGTTGGAACAAAAAGTCTTATCTGTCCATCAGACTTTTATATAAAAAAAATTGTAATTAAATACAGAAGTTTTAGACAAAAAAATCTTTAGGAACCATATATGTTAATTAATGGAAATTTGAATATAAGAAAGCGATGAAAAAATTTAGGAAATAAATTTAACAATGAATAAAAATTTAAAACATTTAATGAAACAAAAATGCGATGCATTTATAGTAAGATGTGGCGAGAATATAATTACATAAATTGTATTAAAACTATAATTTTTGATTCATTCATCACATTTTAATTGCAATTAAGGACCATAACATTTTCTCATTTCGCACTTATATTTCTTAACTTTTTTTCGTTGCATTTTTATTCTTTACCTACAAGAAATTTACATTTAATGTCCCTAATGATGATTTTTATCTTAATAGTATGATAGCACTCTTCGAAATGAAGGATAAATATTTAGTCAAGCAATTTTATAACATAATCATAATTAGGGAAAATTGTACAACTGTCGAAAGCCTATTGTCACTGTAACAAGTTGGTCCTTAAACTTTAAAATTAACAAATTGATCTCGCACCTCTAATTATAGTTGCAGAATTAGGCCGTATTGACATAACATCAAACCGTCAAAATCTCTATTGTACTATCGAGTCATCTAAAATAATAAACAAAACCTGTTTTCATCAAATTATACATAATAAGACCACTTCACAATTTAACAAAGATTTACACAAATTTTATCATTGGAACTGATTATATAATAATAAAAGATACGTAGAAAATTTTCTCAGTGCAATATCAAACGGGTGACCATGGAGAAATTCATGTCCACCACCACCACACCACTTTTTGAAGCCTCAAGATTCATAGCTGCCACATGATACCACACACCTACCTACCTACTTACCCACTCGCCACCAGACATGTCAAGAACATAAGAAAATAATTGGTGATGAATTTGTTCCTTTTCAAAAGTTAGGTACTAACTTACCATTGAAATAATAATTTGGGGTTTAATAGTAAATTTATTTCTCATGAAATTGTTGGTTTTATTAGGTGAATGGTCAATTATCAATTGAGTTGAGCCGTCAGATTATTTAGCCTTTGTTTGAACTTTATTTTTTTCATCAAAATATATTTTTGAGCAGTGATTTGACCACATTTCAACCACACATTTTTTTAATAAAATAATATTACACGTAAATTTAAATTTTTTTCTTATTTTTTAACTACACATTTTTTTTTTATCATAAAGCTATTACAAAATGCATTTTCCAAAAAAAAAATGAGGTTCAAACAAACAAAAAATGAAGTGAATTGGACACAATTATTACTTTGGGTCAAAGTTTAATCAAACTTGACTACTCTATCTTGACGTTTTTAGCTCAACTCCTCACCTAATTAGTTATGATGATTAAGTCCTTATTTGGTACTTTTTTTTGTCCACAAACCCATTTTCAACCGCACATGCTCCCAAAAAATAATTTCACACACGAATCACAACTTTTTTTCTACTTTTAACAAAACATTTTCTGAAAATATTATTTTTCATAAAATTATTCTAAAATATTTATATCAAAAAGGCTCTTAAAAAATTATCTGAAATTGAAAAAAAAAAAAAAAAAAAAANCATGTCTCTTCAGGAGTTGAGCCTTTAAAACTTGGTTATATTAGATAATCGAGACAACTAAATTACTTAACAGTAAATATTCAATATTTAATTAAAAAAAATTAAAAAAAAAAAGACTATAAAAAAAAAAAAAAAAAAAAAAAAAAAAAAAAAAAAAAGAAGAAAGTAAACATTAGAACACGTGTAAATTTGTAAGGACATTTGATATGTTGAATAAAATGTGATTAAAGAATATAGATATATGATAAATATTTATCGATGGTTATATGTGTGAAGTTCAAGTCAATATATCAAATACGCAAATAAGGTGTTAAATGGTTTAGAGTGGAAATTTGGGCCCTGGTCGTATTTATATTTTTTTCTTCAGGTGTTTATAATTTATATATGTTAAGGTAAATATCTTTCGATGGGCATGTATTTTAATATACAATTATGCTTGATGTATAGAAGCAATTTCCATTGAAAACTCAGATGAGTGTGCCCGGCTCATAATTTTTTTTTTAAAACTTGGCGAGGCCCACTCATGTGAGTATTTTGGTGAGCCCCCGTGAAAATAATTTTTGCACATGGGGAATAAATGTTTTATATATTGTTGCCATGCTAAATCTCCCCATTGAAACTTTAAAAATCCCTATCAAAACTTTATATGGATTTTATCAAAAATAAAATTGATAATAAGACATCCTTTATCTCGTCCATTAAGTTGATTTGTAAAGCACAATATGAATCTATATGAATAAACATAGATACGTGTAATAAGTTTGTTAGTTGTTTTATTGAATTACGTTCAATTAACATATCAAACACATTAACGTAATATTACATGACTTTATAATGAAATTTTTGCCATGTTCACCTCAACGTCGGTCTAATTTTGTTTTTCTTTATCAAGTGCGTATAGTTTATTTAGGAAATTTTACAAAATGAATCTTATATTTAGGACCTTTTAACATTTTGATATCATATTTTGTAAGAAAAAAAAAAAAAGTGTTACATAATTTAATATATAACTACTATGGTTTGAAATGGGCATTTTTTTTTTTAAAGATTTTCAAAGACGAACAAATGGTTATTATAGAGATTTTTCCTTTATCGCCTCAAATGGGCACTTTTTCAATAAAGAAAGAACATTCGACCAGATGTAAAGACAGAAGATGATGTGGTGGGGATTGAGGGGAACAATTAACTGTGTTTAAAACAGTCTAATGATAAAATATAATGTCGTATTAATATCAACTATTATATCAAATTTTCTATTCATGTTGCATGATTGATAGAGGAAATTCCATCAATGTCCATTTTCACGTGATTGATTTTTAAAAAGAGAGCTTTTTGATAGCTTTTTCAATGGTTTGTACAACTGGCCATTTTGGACTAAAAAATAATAATATAAAATCAAATTTTAAATAAATTCTTATGAGTTGATCAAAATATCCTTAAAAGTAACAAGGGTTACAAGAAATCTCACAAGTGGACAAACCTCATTTCACCTCAATACGCCAAAATGGAAAAATCTGATAAAAGTATTATCCCTTCTATTTTCTTTATTTTCCCTTCTCTTTCCTAATTCTTCAAACTTCATAAAATTCGTTTCTCTCCACGATCGGCTGTCCTACTTCATTTCTCACCGGTATCTCGAAATCATTGTAATGACTTTTTTTCTTTTTTTTTGGTGTTTTATGAAAGAGATGTACGGATTAGGATTTGTAAGAAAAAATATTGATGATTTAAATGTTGTAGTGGACCAATGGCAATTGTGACGTGGGATTTGTTTTTGAAGTATTGATTTGGAAAATGTAGTTGAAAACCACAAACATTTTTTTTTTCTCTTGTTGTGAAATCGATCTGCCCTTTTAAGAAAAAGTAATTAGTACGTAGCGTTTCCACCTTTTAATATTATTGTAGAAAATGTTCGTCATTTCATTTTCTGGCATTTTTGCCCTTATTTTCACAATTCATTGCGCAAAATATTATTTTCATATATCTTCTCAATTAAAAATTATGAAATAATAAATATACTTTTATCTTTAAATAAAACAAAAAGAGAAGCAAAAAAATAATTGCAACTATGATCCCAAATTTTTTTTAAAAGTGCAAATACGTTCCAAATAAATTATCAAAAGAGGAATTAACATATAATGTCATATCTTTCACTATTATTGTGGAAAATGTCAATGTTTTTTTTTTTGGTCATTTTCACACTTAATTACACATTTGATTGCGCAAACCATTATTTTTATCAATTTTCATATTATTTCTCAATAAAGAGCCGTGAAATGATAAATATGCATTCGCATTAAAAAAAAATTAAAAAAAATTATTTTTTAAATTCTAATTTTTAATAATTTATCTGAGACTAGTTTGCATTTTTTTATTTTTAAAAAATTTTAATCAATTTAATTGGGACTAATTTGCATTTTTTTCTAAAAAAATAATTTTTACTTTTTAGTAATTTATTTGAGATTTGTTTGCACTTTTTAAAAAAATTGGCACTATGATTGCAATTAATTATTCATTTTTTTAAATATGAGGGTATACTCGTAATTTCACAACTTCTTATTAAGAACTGGATAAAAATGGGTAGAAATGATGATTTGCGCAATCAAAGGTGTACTCAAAGATGAAAATGTAAAAAAAAATGAAAGGAATGAAATTTTCCACGATGATAGTGGAAGGTAGGGACATTATGTGCTAATTACTCTTTTAATAATTTATTTGGAATTCATTCGCGTTTTTCTAAAAATTCGAGATTATGGTTAAAATTAGTTTTTTCTTTTTATTTTATTTAAAGAGAATGATATATTTGTCATTTCACAATTTTTAATTGAGAAAATGGATGAAAATGATCTCTTGTACAATGAAAGGTGAAAATATAAAAAATTAAAAGGTAAAATATATTTTTTACAAAAATTGTCAAAGATCATACGTTATGTGTTAATTACCCTTAAGAAAATTGATTATAATAATTGTTCAAAATGTGCGCAATTTTGTGAAAAATTGTGGTCATCGTAAACATTTCTTGGTGTTGAATCGATGGTTATATTTTGATGCTTAGTATTTTGATATTTTTGTAATTTACATAATTTTTGAACCTTGCGGTGAATATGTTTGGAAAATATTAATCAAGATTATATGTTGAAGTTGTTTTTTTTTAACATGAGAATTTCTTTTTAAAAGAGAAATTCTTTTATGTATACAATTTTTAACTTCTAATCAAATTTTCACTTATATGTAAGTTTTTTACTTAAAAAAATAATTTTTATTTATATTTGAATTTTTTTCTTATAAAGTGATTTTTACGTATAATTTTTTTTTCATTACAAGTCATCTTTTTTAAGTAGAAGTTCTAGTTCTTATTTACCTGTAAGTAAGTTTGTGTCCTTCAGTTCAATTAATTTTTTTTGATAAATGATACGATTTAAACTCGTCTAATATGGCGCACATTACATAAGAGTCGCACATTTATGTATCACATAGATTGATACCTAGCATTGGAACTAAATAATATCATTTCGTTAAATTTATATTATTGACTAAAGATGGATGAACACCATCGATTAATTTTAGTGGTCTCGAACGGGTTGGTTTATAGAGCAGAGCGTGCACCGTCAAGGTCCGTTGGTCATGAAATGAGCTGAGACATAATACAGGAAGGCTTGAGCCTATGTCGAGCCAACTGTTGAACAGACCAAACCGTTCGAGACCACTAATTATTTGGCACAGCCACGGCCCACAGGTTTTAAATTCCACAACCACTCTACCCCACCCAATAGCGTGGTTTTCACGCTGAAATTTAAATAATCCTCATCTTTCCAATTATTACACCTTATGCCCATATATTTTCAAACTATACAAATTGATCCCTATAATCCTAGTCGTCGAACAATTTAGTGCTTTCTGTTCATCATACAATATTACATTAGGGGTGGGCATGGGTTGGGTTGGGTCGATTTTTGCTTCAATCCAAACCCAATCATATATGATCGATTTGATCAAAATTTAACTCAACACAACTCGTGTAAAGGTTGAAACATGGGTTGGGTTGGTCGATTTGTGACAACTCGTCAACAAAAATTAAAGTCATCCAATTTTCTATTATACTAATTCGAATAGACAATATTAATTAATAAGTAAATAAATAAATAAATAAAAATATATATTATCTTATTCAATCATCATTAGCCGAGCTTACAAAGAACAAAGTGCATTTAACATAACTTGAAAATTTATATTACATTTGTTGTGGGAAGGACAGTAAGCTCCTCATCTAAAATGCATCAAGGTAATTACGCTTACACTATCCACTCATACTTTTTAGATTCATTTTACTTTTTAGGCATTTCATTTTATTTATTTTTCTTTTTTTTTTTTAAAATTGGCGGGTTGAGTTGTGCGGGTTTATTCAATTTTTATAAGTTAACCCATAACTCGGCCCAATCCAACCCACCTACACAGTCAACCCACCCAACTCGTGTGAAAACAACAAAAAAATCGACCCAAACCGGTCAGGTTGGTTAGGTTTGGGCGGTTTTGATGGGTTCGGTCGGGTTTTGTCCACCCCTAATTACATAGACCATATTTCACCTATGAGAATTTGTAAATGTAGATTCCTCCATCAGGGTACGTCGAAGAAGCTTTTGTAAATCTAAATACTTTCCGATATCTTTTTTTTTTTTACACTAAGGGATCGCGATGTCTTCCCACGGGATCATCGTTCTCTTTATATTATTCAATTTGTAGTGCACAATTTCCTGAAATGTAGGTACTAATTATGATTGATTTGGTAGAAATGAAAGGATATTGTGTATTTTTTGTCAGGGATTTCCTTAAAAAAGAAATCATTTCATATTCCTCCGGTTCCTTATAAAATTCAGTTCCTTAGAATAGAAGTTAAAAATGATGTTTATGTTTGTCGTGTCCTTTACATGAATATTATTTTTTCGCTTCTATCGCCTATTTTGATCATATCATCTTCATTCACTCGTCCTTTCGTATTCACATGAAATTCGGTGCGTTTTTAGTATTTTATTAATTGAAATGCCCATTCGTATGCATGACAAGTGACTGTGTAATTATTTTGTAGACGGAAATTAATAAAAAGGGATGAACTCGACAAAGAATTACAAGTTCGAAGATCTAAATTATATAGTGTGCAAAGAATGGGGACCATATCCCCAAAAGCCGTTAAATAATACTTTCCCAACCTTTTAAAACCCTGCCCAGTCTTCAATCAAACGTCACGGCTGCTCAAAATTTCCATCTTCTCCAAAATTATTTTGCAGATACAGATTTTCTCTTGAGGAAAAATTAAGAATGTCGGGAGGAATTGCTCGAGGACGACTGGCAGAAGAGCGCAAGACCTGGCGCAAGAATCATCCTCATGTTCGATTACATTAAATTTAAATTTTTGGATTTTTTTTCGTGGTTTATATGAATTTCTTTAATTTTTCTGATTAAGATTAATTTTTTTTGCAGGGATTTGTTGCAAAGCCGGAGACTCTCCCGGACGGTGCAGTGAATCTAATGGTCTGGCACTGCACGATTCCTGGGAAGGCGGGGGTAAGTATTTTTGGTAATACCGTTTGATTTTGATTTTGATTTTATGCCTAATTGTTTTTGAATGTTAATAAATGCTCAGATGAATTCCTCTTTTTTTTCCCCCTGAATTTGATAAGCTGGGAATTGGGATTATAGGTTTTATACAGACCAGAGTTGTAATAGTTATGTAAATCAATTTTATATAAATTGATTGAAGCTGATGTATCATAGGTAATTATAATTAGGCAATGATACTCTCTTAAATGTTGTATAGGCTTCAATATGACTTCACTCTGACCAGTGGAATAGGCTTCAATATGACTTCACTCTGACAAGTGGAATTTTTTTCATGAACGTCTTTCAACGTGATTTGATTTTTAGATAGCGTGTACTTGTTTCTGTCTAGAGCAATGCTACATGTAAAGGGAAAATTTCAAGGGGAGTTTTACAGAATGCTATATGGCAATATTTCATTGGATTTTGGGCACAAAATATTCAGCACCTTAAAACTCCATATGCACCTTTGTACAAGTATCATTTCTGTTTTGTTAATAATATGATACTGCATAACCAAGGGCGGATCCAGGATGAATTTGCGCTGCGGTTTTTTATAGCCCCTGTTTGGTTTGGATTAAAATCCAATTAAATTCTTAAGTCAAAGTCAACAATTAATTTTAAATCACACATTTTATGAAACCCACAACTTTTCAACTACACATTTCACCATTTAATCCCCACCAAATAGTGGTATAATTTTATTAAGCAAACTTTGACTGTATGAGAAAATCAAAAAGATGAAAAGAAAAATCAAATGATGTGGGAATTGCTTAATTTATGGGCCTCTTTTTAATATTTTTAGTCACAATTAGTCTTTTAATAAATTGGATGCTCTACATGCATTTCAAATCTTTATCTGCCCTCTTATATACCAACCTCATTTGCCTCTCCCCTTCACTTCTACAAGCCTTTTCAGATTCTGCTTCTAGTCCAAATCTTTGTATAAATTTTCCAACTCAATATTCACTTTGATTTTTTAGAAGGCAGCTCTATTTAATCTGTTAATAACTTTCTATTTGAGATTTGGGATGTATTATTCTGCTAGGCAGTTTATTCTTTATATTTTTTGCTTCCATTCTTGATAGATACTTGATTTTTTTTTTTCATGAAACTAAAATCTGGGTTTTGAAGTTTTATCAAGATTTTTAGTTGTGTTTCTGTTATTTTTTAATTTAATCTTCGTTTACTACTACTTGAAATTGGCAATCAAGCCCAAAGTCTCCATGTTTTGGTTTTATGTATGTTGAAATTGGGATTGTTTCTCTTTTTTATCCTGGGCCATTGTCGGCAATCTTTTGTTCATTATTTTGGCTGGGTTCCACTTAAGCTCTGGACTGGATCAGCTCGTGTGCATAACTTAATTCTGAAATGGAAAACGAACCTTTAGAAAATTTAAACTCACTTTTCATATTGTATTTTACATTCCAAAATAACACCATATCTGTCTTCTATTGTACTGCATCATTCTTTTGAACATATTGTTACCACATGCCCTTGTTGCCTGTCCTCTTTGGGGATCAACTCCTCTGTTTATGTTAATCATACTGCCAAGTAGCATGATCAGCTTTTTAGCAGCACTCACACTCCTAGGTAGCAAGTGATGGAATTATCTTGCTTAAAGCCTAGGAAACACAGTCTCTCTGGATTGAAGTGTCTGAGCAGGATGCATGGCAAACATTGAAACGTCTGCCATCAGACTCGGTGTTGGACGGGGGGACATATTATATGCTGGGACATGTTTCGGGCACTCAACGATGTGCTAGCATCACAATACCTCAAAGTTAAGGTTTGAATGACGACAAAACCAGGAAAAAGCTTTTAAATAGACCACTTGAGAAGAAAGATAGTGATCATTCAACTGTTATGCTGCCCCACATTGTACAACATATAATGTTCTTGTTGAATTGAAATCCATCAACTGCTCATAATTATCTTATCCTATAAACATAATCCAATTCAAAAGCTGTTAACGTTGTATTTCAAAGCATCTCTACCGTGTCATGTTCTTTTTAAATAAATTGATGTGTATGTGCATTTTAAACTATTGCCTCGTATTGATGAAAGCTAATAATGATATTTATAGCGATGGATTGGTAAAAAATTAAATACTTTCACAATGATGTTCTGATAGTTTGTAAACACATGTACAAGATGCAATATTGTTGAGGAATTGTGGCATAGTGATTTTCTTTAATATTTTCAATCCAAAATTTATCAGGGCCTTTTCTTTGTTTTTATGGTGATTGATACTTTCTTTGTCCAGACTTTGGATAAGTGAATCCTATACCCACCCACATTAAAAAATATACTTAACCAGCCACATCTACTCATGCACGTATGCTTTTGCACACTGTTGGAGATGGCGTTAGGTTTATATGTTACTTTGACTTCTAAAATTTCAAATGCATTGAAGTTCTACTGTTGTGCACGCAACAATTGATGAGGATATGATACATGCTGATGTCTCCAATATTTTGCATTGGCCATGGACTTGGAAAGTGCGTATCGATATCAATGTTGAGGTTTTTTCAGTAACTGTGCTGAAAAAAGTTAAATGACAACTCTTTTTTATCATAATGTATGAAGTAATGAAGATAGGTTAAAAAGAAGTAATACTTAATGCATACTTAGAGATTTGGTGAATCTGGATTTCGGTACTCATATCGGATGCCTGGTTTTGAGTGTAACATAATCTTGGTTATATTTGAGGAATTGTTAAGGTGTAAGGACTGATGTATGACTCTCAACGCTTCCTATGCTTTATTTGTTAGTCCGAGGTTTAGATACAGCCTTATCCTTGTCACTTTTTTTTTTTTTGGGTCGAATGGAGTTGGAATACTACTCTAGATGCTGAACTTGTACTATTATTATGGTTCTCGTGTGATTTGGTAGCATTAATGTTTAATCATGTGTATCGTTGCAGACTGAATGGGATGGTGGATACTATCCGCTGACAATGCACTTTAGTGATGACTATCCAAGCAAGCCACCAAAGTGCAAATTTCCTCAAGGCTTCTTCCATCCGAACGTGTATCCATCTGGAACAGTTTGTCTCTCAATCCTCAACGAGGATAGTGTAAGTGCATTCTGGCATTATGCTAAATTTTTCAAATGTTGACCAATTATTGACATAGTGCTCATTTTATGATTTATCATACTCATAGTTATTGTTTGCGTTTGATTATATCCTAGGGCTGGCGACCGGCCATTACAGTGAAGCAGATTCTTATTGGTATTCAAGATCTGCTTGATCAGCCAAACCCTTCTGATCCAGCACAAACTGAAGGGTATCATATGTTCATCCAGGTAATTAATCCTTTCCCTAAGCTGCAATGATGAGTTATCTTTCGAAAATTAGAGTATATATTTCAGTAAGAGTTTTATCCATTAACATGCTGACAATTATATGACCTATGCAGGACCCTGCAGAATACAAGAAGAGGGTGAGGCAGCAGGCCAAGCAGTATCCTCCTCTTGTCTGAGTACAAACTTCAATTTTAGTTCGTGATTGTTGTCTAGTTTTTATTCGAACTTATTTTATTGGAAGTGTTCCATTTGAACATAAGTTGTGTATATGAATGAATTAGGTTTGTCGATGTTGGTCATTTGGTGCTTGTTTTATTCATTACTGAACCTTCATTATGCACCAGGATGCTAATCTGGTGGAAGTGGTTGAATGGTTTCTCTAAATTATGTATAAACTAAACAATTGACTTTGTTACTGCAAATTAGGAATTACTGTGTGCACGCTTGGTACATAGTAATGAATATGATTCACATAATGATTGACATGGCAATATTGAGGCATTTGCATTTTGGTTCGAATCGCACTATAGGCAATTTGTTCATATTTATACACAACATGCAATACTGCTATTGATATTTTGACTTTTTTAATGTTGTTCAATCGTATCTAATTCATCTTAATTTACCTTATCAAACATAAGATCATATGCTAGGTCAATATGTTGATAACGTGACAAGAAATGGGAAACTAAAAGTTATTTGGATATTGTTTTTCAAGGAAAAAAACGATATTTTTTTATTGTCAGAATGTGTCGTTAAAAGTGGGGGAAAGTGGTGTTTTTCATGGATTTTAGTAGACTTCAAGTTTTAATAACCTTAATATGAGGTATTTATTTGAAGGAAAATTTCATTAGTAAGACATTAAGTATGGTCTATTTCAAATCTAAGAGATAATGTTTGTTTTTTCAAAAATAAGTTATTAATTTAAATTATATATATATAAATTTAATATTTTATTAATTAAATATTTTAGGGTCACAATATTATATAATTTATGGTCACAATTATATATTAGTCACAATTATAGACGTCACTGTCATAGATAATAAATTTTATAGGTCACAATTTATTTTTTCGGTCACAAATAATTTTTTTTATGAATCACAACTTATTCCATTGTTACAAAATATCAAATTAATTGATCACAAATTATTTTTAGATCACACATTATCAAATTATTGGTCGCAGCTTAACAAATTTTTAGGTCACACATTATTTATTGGTTACAATTTATCTATTTCATTGATCATATATTTTTTATTGGTCATACACCAACCAATTTATTGGTCACAATCAACAAAACAATTTGTGATTACCACCACCGCCTCCGGTAGCACAACCACCATCGCCGCTTGTACCACCCCCTTCTTCACCTCCTCAAATTCATTACCGTCGACGCCACCCCCATCGTGACCACCACAACCACCATCTACACTTTTCACCACCGTGACCACCATCTCCACCACACCACACCACACCACACTACAACACGCCACCACCACCAACCAAAAAATCCCCAAACCTACCATCATCGTTGTCATCGTCGCTGCCACGACCACCACATTCACCACTAATCCACAACCATAGCCATCGCTACAATCATCTTCATCACAGTCGCCACCACAACTACCATCTCCTCTATCTTCATCTCCACCATATCGCAACCACCAACCCCACTAAAAAATCCCCAAATCTCCACAAATCACACAGCAAACCAACGACCTCCACAAATCCACCACACTGCAACGATCTCCACAAGTCCACCAGGTCGCAATCGCAGTGTCGCCACCATCTCCACCAAACTGTAGCAGCGGTAGCAGCGAAGCCACTCTGCGATGTTCACATCGTCGCTGTAATAGCAGTGATGCCGCCGCTTCACATCGTCGCGCTACCGTCATCGTTGCCGGCGACGTCACAGTCTTGCCTTCCTCTGGCTGACGGTGTCACGGTCGAAGGCTTGATGGTAGAAAATAAAAGCAGATATGCGAACGGTGCAAACTCGCATCGCCATGTGTCATTGCGTGTCGGAGATGTTGACCAATTGGAGGCGTCATGGCCCAATGCGGATGGTGCTCCGATGGTGGTACAGTAAAGAGAGAAGTGAGAATGGAAATATAGAGAGAAAATGAAGAGATTTAGAGAGAGAAGGAAAAGTTAAAAATAATTAGGGTTTTGAAAAATTTGGTAGGGTTATTAAATTAAAATATCAAATTATCATCTGATTTTTGTATAATCAAACTTTAAATTTGATTTTTGAAATTGAAACTTGAAAAATCTTATTCTATGTAATTTCCACTTTATTTAAAGTCAGCTTAGTCCATTTAACCCTTGTTTGATACCGATTAAAATTTAAATTTTAATTCAAGTAAAAGACAACAATTCTTTTCAACCACATTTTATGGATTCCACAACTTTTCAACCACACATTTTATTAATTTCTATCAAAATATGCTAAAAAACTAATTTTAATCCCCATAAAACACGAGCTTAATTTACAAACGTATCACAAATGACCAATTTAATGATCCCCTATTTGGTTTAGCTAGAAAATATAATTTTAGTAAATTTTGAAAAAAGAAGATAATTGAAAATGTAATAAATGTTGTATGATTGAAAATAAATTTAAGGAAAAATGAGAGCCTAACATGAACTAAATCTTACTGCTTTTAGCAACATGTATGTATACATCAAGACGTTAATGGAAAATTTTGAATAGTAAATAAAAACTCAACTGTCATTTGTATAGAAAACAGGAACACTAGGCATTATCATCTACTAAATGAAATGAAATGTGCAAATCCTATTTAGCAAGTAACAATGGGAATGACTGACTGGTTAGAGAACAACATTATCTTTATATCACACCGTCTTTGTATCTAAGAACAGTCTTACAGGACTAATTATGGACAAAACAGGTTAAAATCTTAGTCATGATACTATTCTCCTTTAATCTACATGATACATGTTTACGATTTTCTCGAAAATTGTTACCTTGTAATACAAGTTTCAAATTTCAAACTATTTAATTGGCCCGTTTAATTTGCAATGCAGCTCTTACAACATTTCCTCTTGTAATAATTCCAACCTGAATGATCAAAAACAATTGGCCAATTAAGACAAAAGTTAAAACACTAACCGGGGGAAGACGCTAATAAAACAGTAATGTGGCAGGTTCTTACCAGTTTACCGTCACCATCCACAACAGGCAGGCGTCGATACTTTGTCTCTAGTAGTATTCTGACAAGCAACAAGAAAATACATCTTCAATTTTGTAGTTCCTACTTTGTTAAGCATGGATGAAAAGACTGCTATGGTATGCTAAAATCAAGCAAAAGGGTCAGTACCTAGCAGCATCCTCAAGATTGGTGGATTCACGAACAACTACTGGAGCTGGCGTCATCAAATCTCCAACCATTTTCCCACTGGTTTTGCTAAGCAAATTTTGCACTTCATTGAATGTCTGGATGTTTATTCATAATTAGGTTTTTATTAGAGCATTATATAAACATGGTATTTGTCTTCAGCAGCATGTGCAAGCCAACGCGCTTGCAGACAGTATCACTAGATAAATGACAAAGAAAGGTCCAATTGCTTTATGTTAACTATAAAATATGCTGTCCAATAGCATGTTCAAGTTTCTCCAATCTATTTAACTTTAATCGAGAATATTTCATCTCTCAATGATTTTATTTGCCAAAAACTAATCAATTTTAAGCAACTAAATTTGACGTCCTCATATATACAAATAGGAGCATTGCTAAGGTAACACTACCAGAAATCATTAGCAGAATAAGATCTTAGTATGTTTGGAATCTGTCCAGATTCATAGAATCTGGTCTCGTCAATGATTGGGTATTAGATAGGGACTAGACTATGGTGCATTCATAAGAATTCTATAAACTATAGAGTGATTCAAATTAGACTTTTTATACCCTGTAAACATAGACAAACCTAAGAAGTAAGAAATTATTTCTCCTCTTTTCATTCTTCCCAAATGGTGTAGAATATTTTATCGTCTGTTTGAGCCCCACTCTAAAAATTCACTTTTCCCAAACTCATTTCAACAACACATTCTCCCAATATTTTCCAACTTTTTAACCACGGATTCTCCAAAAAAACGACTATCACAAAACTCATTTCTCACAAAAAATGGGGCGCAAACAAAGGGTTAATATTGTCTTCCTGGTAATTTTTTATTCTCAGCATTCATTGCCATCATCTCTGTTTTTTTCCAGTAAATAGTCTGTTGGCCTTAGTAGCCATTATTTTTCCACTTGCTTTTATAGTTTTATACCTATGGAAACTTCTGAAAATCCCAGTCTTCAAATTAACTCTGAAAAACTGAATTGGTTCTAACTTTCTTGGATGGTCACTGGCTGTGCAACTTTATCTTAAGGGTAAAGGAAAGATGGGATATTTGCTTGGTACTATTAAGGAAAGCCTCAGATTCTTCATATAGATCATGGGAAGCAGAAAATTCACAGATCATCATGGCTGATCAACCCCATGAAACCAGAGATCAATAAGCCATTTCTATTCCTTTCTACTGTTAAACAAGTTTAGGATGTAGTACTTCTCATGTATATCCAATTTCCAAGAAGGGAAATGTTGCTCGAGTATTTGCGTTGAAGACGAAAATCTCCAACACAAAGCAGGGAGATTGTAACATAACTGCTTAGTCTCACAATATAAAGGTTACGAGGGAGGAATTAAATCTTCATTGGCATTTAGATATGAAAGAAGCAGAGGATGCGGCAAAGTTGGCTAAGATGCTGGAAAAAGACAGTCTTTAGTTCCTAGCAGGGCTGAATTCTGAATACGTTAGAGGTAGGGTACTTGGAAAAGAACTTTTTCCAGTTTTTTCCTCTTTCAAAGAAACATTTTCTTATAGTTGAATTCCAGAATTAATCAGAAAAGTTTAGAGATTATTTTCTCTTTTCTTTTCCCTTAGATTAAAGTTTGTTTCCTATTTTTGAATAGAGAGATAAGGAAGATTGTTTCCTAAACTCTCTCTAGTTTATCTTTTCTATTATTCTCCCTTGATTTAAGCGATTTGTTTGTTGCTAGAATCAAGGAAGATTAGCAGCAGATTTGTTGCTACTCTCTCCTACAAATTGTACCTGTTTTTCGATTGTGGGAGCAAAATAATATAGAGTTTTCCTCTCTATATTTTGACATGGTATCAGAGATGTAATCCATTTTCTTTTCTGTTGGTTCCCTAAGAGCAACAATCCTCTTATGCCAAAATACGGCCCAGCCACAAGAATAACTACAGGAAAACAAGAATCAGCCTAAATCGTGATTTCACATAGCAATGGAGCAACGTACAGCTCTCATTTTACGATTACAGGTCATGAACTGAATGGGTAAAATTTTTTCTTCAATGGTCACAATCTGTCACGATGTTTATATGTGGCAAAGGCAAGGATGATTACCTCACTGAGCTGCATCTCCTCCTGCTAAAGAAGATCCAAATTTCAAAGGATGGAAGACAAAAAAACAACATGGTCATGTCATGGTTGATAAATTCCATGAACAATGACGGAATTTTCTTCTCTATGAAACTGCAAAGGAAATCTGGGAAGCAGAAAGAGAGATGTATTTAGCCAATGAAAACGCAACGGAGCTATTGAAATCGAAGGTCCTCTCCATGATTCAAGTCAAGGTGAACTATCTGTCACTCAATATTTCAATCTCCTCACTAGATACTGGGAACAATTAGATATGTTTTAAACATATGATGGGGGCTGCCGACTGGTGGTGCTAGATACAAAAAGATAATTGAAAAGAAATGAGTCTACAAGTTTGAACAAGAAACTTGACATGTTCAGGGCAAAAAGTCTTCTCCGATGTTCGCCGCGAGGAGGGTAAAAAGAGGTTAATAATGAGGTCACAAAACCTCCAAACTGCCGTCGAGAGATCTGCCCTTGCTGTACGTGGACCTCTATATCAGCCTTTAGACAACCGATAAAAGAAGCAAGGAAGACCTTGGTGTGAGCATTGTCACAAACTTGGCCACAACAAGGATGCATGCACGAAGATACACGGAAGCTAGCAAACTGGAAACCAAGAACACTACCTTATGGCTGAGGTTTCACGAGCAGTGGTGAGGAGAAGATGCTGTTAGAGACCACACTCTTTAGTAAAGAGCACCAAGAACTAAAAGTCAAATTACTTATGTGCAAGAGAGGTACATGCAAGAGAGGTACATCTTCCATAATTTGTGATCTCCTTCAGAAGACAGTCACCAAACAACATCCTCCACTTCTATTCCTGCCGAGAACATCATAGGAATTGATTCTGTTGCTCAAACATGGAATTTTCTCTTAGCCTTACATATCCAAAAAGAAGCAATACGACTCTTGGATCGTAGACTCTAATGCATCACATCATATGATTGGTAATGCTAAACTACTCACTACGTACAACCCAGGCTATGAAAATCTCATGGTACGAATTGCTGATGGGTCATTTTCTAAAGTAGTTGGGATAAGATCAGTTCCTACAACTAATGACCTGACCTTAAGATCCGTGCTCTTGGTTCTTAATTTGATGTGTAATTTGTTGTCAATTAGCAAACTCACCAAAGATTTCAATTGTGTTACTAATTTTTATTCCAAAATGTTGTGAATTTCAGGATTTTGAACCAAGAAAGATGATTGGCAATGCTAAGGAATGTACGGGGATCTATCTTCTTAACGATCCTAATAATATGAGATAACATGATCGAGCTTCAAATAGTGTTTCACTTTCTGTTTCTTCTAACAATAATAGTATAATCATGTTATGACATTATAGATTAGGACATCCCAATTTTCAGTACTTAAAAAGATTGTTTCCAACTTTGTTCAATAATATCAAATCCAAGTCTTTCCAATGTGAAGAATGTAAATTTGAAAACCGATTATTCAATTCCAAGATACAAAACATCTCATCCGTTTGCAATCATTCATAATGATATATGGGGACCCTCTAGTGTCAACAACATTTCAAGTATTGATGCACCAGAATAACATGGAAATATCTAATTAAAGATAAATCAGAGATGGGCACATTTTTCAAAAGCATCAACTGGATGATTTGAATACAATTTTAGACAAAATTAAAGGTGTTTCACACCCATAATTCCAGAGATTACTTCACTCTATACTTGGTGAATATCTAATGGATTATGAAATAGTGCATCAAAGTTCTTGCATTGATACTCCTCAACAAAACAAAGTGGCGGAACCAAAAAAACAAAAAGGCACCTCCTCAAAGTGGCCAAATCTATTATGTTCACTACAAATGTTTCGAAGCATTTCTGGGGAGAAGAGTTCTCACAGCCACAAACCTCATCAATAGAATGCCATCGAAAGTCCTCAAATTCCAAACTCCTCCTCAAGCCCTTCTCTTTTCCTACCCAGATATTCAAACCATCTCATCCCCACCATCAAAATATTTGTTTGTAGAGCATGCGTTCATATACATCAGCATCACCGAATCTAGCTTCATCTGAAGGCCGTCAAATGTCTCTTTTTTGGCTATTCAACCACTAAAAAAGGTTACAAATGTAACTAACCTATCACTAAGAAATTCTACATGTCTATGGATGTTACCTTTGTTGAAATCAAGTATATTACCCAAAAACACCCATTCAGTGGGAGAATTCAGATATACAAGAACGGAGTTTTTGGTTTTCTTTTAATCACCCCACACTTCCATTCCACCTCTAATTGAGTCAACTATCCCAATTCCATCTTCAACCGAGTCCACATAACCTTGACAAAGAGCTAACTGTCTATTCAAGGAAAAAAAAAAACCCAATTGGAGATAGAGGATCACACACTTTTTGAGCAAAATCATGAATCCAAATCCGAGTCCAGATTCAGATGTTCCAAGTGACAAATTTTCAACAGATATTACTGCTAATAATGATCTTGATATTTTTATTGCTTTAAGAGAAGGTATGAGGTCTTGTACACAACATCCAATCCACAACTTTGTTTCCTATGTTGTTCTAACATCAAAATATTGGGCATTTGCTACCAATCTATCAAATGTACAAATTCCACCAAGTATTCATGATGCTCTAGAAAAATCAGAATGGAAAACTGCTGTCGAAGAAGAGATGAATGCTCTCATAAAAAATGGTACGTGGAAACTCTCGGATTTAACACAAGGGAAAGAAACTAAAATTTTTTGTGTGGCCAGAAGTTGACGTGTCACGAGCTTTCTTTGTGTGCTCCATATTTTTTAATCACTAAATACACCCTATTGTTTCTCGTATGGGTTTACAAAGATGCAATAATGGTTCAGGAAACGTAAAGGTAAATATACTTTTGACTTTCAATTTTCAGTGCTTTCCGGCAGTTTCTCATTGTATTATCTTTTTGTANTACACCCTATTGTTTCTCGTATGGGTTTACAAAGATGCAATAATGGTTCAGGAAACGTAAAGGTAAATATACTTTTGACTTTCAATTTTCAGTGCTTTCCGGCAGTTTCTCATTGTATTATCTTTTTGTAGTGTTCCTAATGACAAATTCATCTCTATGGGAGCAATGGCAGAAGTGCAGACGACAAAACTTTCATAAGAAAATGAAGCTAGCTTGTAGAAACAGCTTCTTCATAGGAGATTGATGCAAGCATTTGCATATATATCAGAGAATATTTGAGTCTTCCTTTTTTATAAAAAACTTAGCAGGACCCCGCACTGGCGATTTATATTATTAATATAAAAAAAACTTAGCAGGCCCCCGCACTGGCGATTTATATTATTAATATAATAAATTGAAATTGTGTATATATATTATTATTATTATTATTATTATTATTATTATTATTATTTTTCAAGAAGTTTGAACCCCACCCCCCCCAAAATTTTTTTTTAAACCTGGGTTCCATTTCAATGAGTACAAATAGGTAACTGGTAGAGAAATATTATGAGTCCCACGTAGGATGTCTTGGTACTCTCATGGTGCAGAACAGTAAGGAGCCCAGCTGCCGCCAAAGGATCATGGTCTTTCCCAGGCTTTGGTGCAAAAGACCAAGACTTATTCATTTATATCACCTTTAAGGCTCTAACAATTACTTCACTTTGACACATAAAACTTCACTTTATTTTAAGTTCAAATTTAATATGTGTTTCAGACTTTCATTTACAACTTCAAGAACAATACTATTCAAGTTTATCACCCTTCTTAAGAACAAAATAATTCAAATCTTCCCCAGATTTTTTAACTAGTCTTGGAACAAAATTATAAACAGGATTAAATTCCCTTCTTCTTCTTCTTATTTTTTTTTTTCTGAAAGTATTAACTTTTCTAATCAATGCTAGAGGGTGGAGAGGTGGTTGGCCTGCAATCCTAATGGTGTTCTGCAATTTTATCACTTAACTCCCTTTGAAATTTACATTCATAAATTAAAAAGTTCTAAAAGTGAGCATCATAAAAGGGAAAAGAATGCAATGTTATATTTTGCATCTCTAATATAATAACCGCTTACATACTTTCCAAGTGCTATCAACTTCAGGAAACATGTTTGTATCAGTTCTTCCAGAGCCTGTTAATGAAATTGGAACATTTCATTTCATGTTAGTGACAGATAGTTTCTACATATTAGCAGAACTTGTTTAAATGCCATCTTTAAATTTTAAAAATGCATAGAATGACAGGAAAAACCATTCTATGAGAAGACATATCGGGAAAACTATTTTATGACAAGACATATATGTTACAGATGTTTGTATAATTTTGAGCACCATTAACCTTATCACAATTTTTTTCACAATAATACTCACCCTACAAAAGACCACCAGGAAACAACCATCCTAGGACATGATCCACAATGGCAGGAAAGCTTACCCTATAATATAAATTACAGAAGCAAATTAAGCTCTAAGAGATTGTTCCATGTTGACATACTTTCTGCCAAACAGTAACAAAAGGATTGACAATTACACATACAACACTAAACATTCTATGACACAATACACGAGATAATATCATCACCAGGCTGGGGGCGCCATTGATGTGAGGAGCTTAGTTCTACGGTATTCATGGGATCAGTCACATTTCAGCAAACACGGAGCAACTAGTGTAACTATTAAGTCAGACCTACGTTTGCGAGACAATTTCAACAAGCAAGCACGAGTTTGATTAAAAGGGGACGAACTGGAAACAGATTTAATTCAACCAAAATTCAAAACTAAGGTTGGAAATTTAAAAAGGATAAAAATGGGAAAACAAAATTAAACATATCATATATAACAATAAATGCACCTGAGATGGAATCCAGCGCTAACAAGTCATAGTCCGAGACAAGACCAACCTGCATAACAAACAAGCTCAAAATGCTAAAGAAGCATATGAAAATTGCTCAGTAATTGTCAAATCAGGTAGTTCAAAATCTAAAAATCACTGACCTCAAACTGACAGAAAGTACAGAACTAAGTATAGAGAAGAAACAAGTTGACCTTTTAAAAGGATTATGTTCAATAAATTACATGCCCTTTTTGCTTGGTAAAAAGAGTATGTTTGTAAAGGAATGACATATCTCCATGCCCAAAAAGGGAAAAAAACACTTTATGTTTCTACTTAGCAGTTTGGCTGGAAGCAACACACGATTGTGGCACCCAAAGATTCTGAAAAGTTCATTCACCAAAAGAAGTTTAAAGATTTATTTGTTTGCCCCACCCAATTTATTTACGTAGTTCAAATTGACAAAAAGTTTCTCCGCATAAACGATTTCATCCATTTGCATAGCATCTGTAAACTAACAATAGTTTCCATGTCACATGGGTTTATCTAAATTATTGTGTCACATAAATCTGACTGAGCACTCTTATTCAAGTTACCACAAACATCAAGCAAAAAAGTCTAGCTTTAGTAATAATGTTCCTCCATTAGAAGCAAAAAAATAAAATAAAAAATGAAATTATACTGTCAATAACTCATGCAGTCAAATTGACAACTACCATTACTAGTAAGGTGACCTGGCTGCCATATTTCATGCTTAGAGCATCTCCAAGAGATGATGAATATAAAATGCTCTTTATTTGAGTGAGTCAATACTTAAAAATGAGCTCAAAAAATTCTCTATATTTTAACTTCTTTAAAATAGAGAGCGGATTTGGCTATCCAAATTTAGAGAGTTAAACTCACTTTCTATTCTTAATGTACAATGATTGCATTTAATAAATCACATATTTCAATACTCTACTTCTTGAACTATTCAAAAAATATTTAAATTGATTGGTCAATTGACATATGAAAAAAGTATGTTAAATAAAGAGTTTATTGGAGATTCTCTTAAAGGGGTTATTTTATTGTTGTATTTGGCAGGCAGGATTAGATAAAACTGGACAGGACATCATACTGTTCCATTCGCTTCTCACTATCAGAAATTGCTGTCCGTATAAAGCTACCACCTTTAATACACCTTTGTGTGATACTACAGGGGTACGTAATAAGAGTATTTTTCAAGAGAGAGAAGCTAAAATGTTGTTGATTATACTTTTCGGTCCTTGACAAGCACCAAAAGGGGGAAAAAGATAGCAAACTTACCAACTTCCAGTTATCATCAATCACCGGAAAACCAGTTATTCTGTTTTCTACAAGCATTTCCAAGGCTGTTCCGCATTAAAAAAATAGTTGAAAACAATTACTATGTCAAAATAATCTTAAAAAGTACAGTTGAGCTTGAGCACAAAAACCTTCATCCACAGTTGTGTCGGGCTTCACAACATGCAAATCCTCTTTTTTTGTCATAAAATCACCGACGGTATACACCCCATTTCTCGGCTATACGACATAATTCAAAATTCAAAAATATAAAATTATATGACTAAACAATTACAGAGATAGATAATTCGAAACAGTTTAAAGTGGATAAGGGATCTTACGGATACATAATTGGCAGTTAAAGTTGAGCTGGCGGAACAGACAATGCTCTTAGGCAGGCCCAAAAATCCGTCGGAAGAGTCCAAGAATCTGGATAGAGTGGTTAGTTTCCGGCCGGAACGACATAAGGGGAGGCAAGGCCGGTGGTGAGAGGCGGCTATTGCGGGCAGCGGAAGAGGGAGAGGAATGAGTTTTGACGGGGATATTGAGATCATATTTGGAATTTTATGCTGAAGTTGGAATGGCGCAGGAAGTGGTGGCTGGCGGTGGTTTATTTGGTAATGGCGTCGCGTCGACGGAGTTCGCGAGGCTGTGGGTTATATTGGTTGTTATGGGTTCGAAGATAAAAGGTAGCCAGTATTTATAGTCACCATTTTTTATTAATACTATTTGGCATCAAGACCTTAATACATTAGTTCAAGTGACATTAATATAACATTAAATAAAACGTACAATTAAACTACTCGCTTAATTACATCTTTCATTGAACTTATCACATCATGTTACTTAAATTGGTGTTAATAGCATTTATTGACGTCCAATCTCCGAGGTCGGCAAAATACAGTTCGACGTGGATCAAAAGCATGTAATAATGTGAGTTCGGATGTATGAGATCAACTCGGTTATGTAGTTAATCGAGGCCCAAGGAAGCATAATGATTAAAGCCTTCTTACACATCGTACAAATCATTCATAATTAAGTGAGATCTGATAGGTCTTACATTAGCGCCTACAATTCGCACCAATAAGATGCCTTAGCTTCTCTCTTTAAGTAATTTATTAATTGCTGGGGACCACGTATGTGATTAATTCATGATGACCTAACAAATCAAACTCTTTGGTCAATCTAAATGTGACAACGAACGTACTTTCTCAACTCGACACTGTAGCGACAAGATTGAAAATGAAAAGTGCATGCATGGTTCATCCCTATAAAAGAGGAATATGATGAGATCAAAGGCAAGGGCATCCTAACATATTTATATTTCAAATATTTTTTTCAAAAAGAAAAGGGATAACTGTATTACTATTGATACTTTGTCAATAAAATACTCAATCGAATTCCCATTTACATCAAAGTTGGCTTGAGATTTATACGAACAAATCCCAACGTCAACAACATTATTCCTTTTTTATATCTTATTTTATAAATATTCTTATTAAGTTTTTCTTTTTTAAAAAATATTATTTTAATTTCCATTAAATTTTAATATTATCCTTATTAAATATATTCATTTAAACACTGTACATCCACATCATTTTTATATATCCATCGAATTTAATTTTTTTAATTCTTTCGTATCTATCCATATAATTTTTATATATTTATACATTATGGCATTTTTAAATATCTATCCCACTATATATATATATATATAAGAAAATAAAGAAAGAAAATGATAACCCCGACCGAAGACTTAAATTCTTGTTTTGATAAAAAATAGTCATCAATAATTTCAATTCAAGAAAGTCAAGAAATGAAAAGATAATCCTAACCGAAAACTCAATTAATTTAGAATGAATTTTCTTACTAATACTCGAATTCAAAAAGTACATTATCAAATAACCTAAACACAAATCAAGAATCCTTCACA